>JBBPCY010060413.1:0-12523 GCA_037974405.1 Brachyalestes nurse
TATATGTTTTTTTTTTTACAAAGTTCAGACAAAGACCATCTTTAAATTTCCCTTCCACTTTCTATGACAGTGCAGCTGGTGTGCCAGGCTGTGCCAGCGGTGTGGAGCTGTGGTAAACAAGTGGGCAAAGCACTGCCAGCACTGCCCCCCTATGCGACCCCCTCATGGGGAGAGCGTCACTTGGTACAGCAGATTTCTGAGGCCCACTTGTTATGCTGACAGTTGCTTGCGGGCTTGGGGGGAAGCAGTCGAAAAGCAGGTCAGTCTGCTGCAAGGAGCCTGAGACCAGTGCTTTACCCTCTGACCTCAGATAAGCTGACTGACACCTGAACCCTGGCTTAGTATTAGAGACTTTTTAGAAGGGAATTATAGGCCCATGTTACTGAGTGCTACTGAGTTACTGTGTATTACTGTTTACATACTGTTTTACAACCAGATTTTCAGTCTCAGTCAAAACACATCAATGAAATGTGAATCAAATAAAAGAACAGGCAGGATTTAGGCTTCAGTGGCTGCTACTGTTTTTACTTATGTGACAATTTTTTGTCCACAATTGGGTAACAATATGTCTGCAGGTCTATTTGAGATAAACAAAAAGGGGTGAATAAATGGTGAGTTGGTTTTAGTCACAGAGATACTAAACAGAGATTAAACAACACTAGCCTTAAAGCTCCCGTGTAGAACCAAAGAACCAGACTACAGACATTAGGCATGCCTTGGTCTATATGTTACATTTTTCTTTTTTGTATTTTTTCACCATGATGTTCACGTATAACATTTGTGTGGTTTTATGCACCAAAAAGGATCATGATTCATTTTTATAACCTCTTAATCCCCAATAACTAAACAGAATGTTTTTGTTATTGTAAAAGGGCATCAGCACAGATGGGTGGGTCTAAATCACACCAGACTCCTTCAGGTAAATGATTTAATCCTTTTGATGTGACAACAAAAACGATTTCAAGACGGGCAGTTTTTTTGCCACATGGTTTTCAAAAATGGACCACATAAAAGTTTTTAAAACTTTGACAATGAAAAGATATTATATAAAAAAGTATTTTATATATATTTTTCCATGATATGCGCCCTTTTTGAAGCTAAAAGGAACCCTTGGTTTTCTTTGATTCACAGTGATTAGCACAGAAAGGGTTTTGAATACTTTATTTATTGTAAGCCACCAAGACAACTACACCTGTTACCCACACACACACACACACACACACACACACATCATTGCTGCCTCAGACATGATGTTGCTGTGCATTTACCCAACTCCTTCCATGGCTGTTATTTTTCTGGAACCCCTGGGCTGGATTCCTGCCTGACGTTTTTGCACCATCCTTCCCTCCAGTGCAGCCAGCTGTTGGGATTGCAGACAGCTGCGTTTGCAGCGGAACCAATCTCAGCTGTCATGAAGCTTTACTAGCTGAGTGAAGGAGGAGGTGGGGCCACAAAATGCTGTATGGACAGTAGTTTGACATGGAGGGGAGGGGCTAATTACTCTTCCAGCTGTCCTTATAGGCTGCTCACTTTGTTGATTTGGCAAGATTTGGTTCCTTATTAGTTCAAGACTACTAGCCTTAAAGATATTCAATTCAGTTTTATTTATATAGCCCTTTTACAACCAAGCTGTCACAAAGCAGCTTTACAGAGTGCAGGTCCGAGTCTCTAGTGAGCCAAAGGCAACAGATGCAAGGAAAAGCTCCCTCAGCTGGAGGAAGAAAAAATCTGGAAGAACCAAGACTCAAAAGGGGAACCCATCCCTCTGGTCGACCTGGAGACAGAGATAAAGAAAGTCTCAATGGGGAAACAAACATAAGAAGGGCCACCTGTAAGAATGTAATCACTGTAAGACAGGGCAGCTGGTGGCCTAGTGGTTAAGGTGTTTGCCTTGAGATCTGAATCCTAGGACTGCTAGTGGCACCACCGTGGTACCCTTGAGCAAGATACCATCCCCACCCACTGCTCCCTAGGCCCTGTGTTCCTGGCTGCCCTCTGCTTCACTTGTTAAATGCAGCGAAAGAATTTCATGCTGTGGTGTGTTCACATATGACACAATTTTCACTTCACAGATTGGACATCTACGGGTAACAGATGAGTTACAGTCAATAAGGGTAGGTTTTCTTGGAAGAGTAGCTGTGAGTCTTTAGTCCAAACAACAGGAACCACAATCTCCATTGGAGCTTTAAACAGGCGTCGGCCTTGGCTGGGTGCCTGGAATGTCCTAAGCAGCCGAACCAGTTGAGGACATTTTGGCACGGGGCCCCAGCAATTACAGACCTCTGAAGGTGATGACCTGGGATCCCATTGGTGATCAGTTGGGCTAGACAAATGAGCAGCAGTTCCCCTCTGACCCTCTGACCTCCCCTCTGACTGAAGAGGTCCAACTGAAGTCTTATCAGGCCTGAGCTTAGAGTGAAGGTCAAGGTCGATATTGGTCGGACTATTTGAGTTTTGGTCAAGTACATCCCTTAGACTCTTAAGCATACTTTCTGCAACACATGTAATACCCCAGGTGTACTGACAGCTGTATGACAGGAAAACAAGCATGTCTATTTTTGTAGACAGCCATAATAAAAGGTTTGAGGGAGAGCTTTCCTCAATATTGTTATCAATACTACATCTAGAGAGTGAAACAGGCATGTCATCCTATCCACTTCAGAAAGCAAGTCAGAGGAAAATCATATATATGTAAACTGAGGTGCATTTCACTAGTTGCCTAGTGGGTGAAACACTGAACCCGATGACCACAAAGTCGCAGGTTCAAACCCTCACTTCTTACTATTGAGTCCTTGAGCAAGACACTTAACCCTCAGTGTCTCCAGGGGGGGACTCTTCCTGTAATTAATGACTGTAAGTCGCTCTGGATAAGGGCGTCTGTCAAATGGCATTTTACCTTAAATTATTCAGCACTTGAAAGGCAAACGTTGTTATTTTGCACTTGCTTTGTGCTGCAGCTTAGAGTGAGTAATGTTCTGCTTTAGCACATCCAAAAACAGAAAATGGAAAAGAGAGAAATGAGATGACTTTTTTTGAGACAGCAGGTGTGACAGCAGGCCTACATCAAGCTCTGAACCTGACAAACCTGCCCAAGCCAGTATTCTGGTCACCAACAAACAAATTTAGTTAATCAGAATTAATCTGAAACGGACACAATACATTTCAGCAAACAAGACAGACTGGCTAGAACAAATGGCTCTCAGGTTAATCTAGCACATATTGAAAAAGCTGAACTTGATACTGTGATGGTTTCACAGCTGTATATGCAGATTTTGACAGGAGGGACAGACAATGTTAGCACACATTCAATGCATCGGCCTCTTTGGTGGGTTGTTCTCCGGAATAACTTCATGGCATGGATAGTGGTTCAGTTAGACGATGCATTCGGTTCAGGGTTTCAGACTCACTAAGAATCCTAGCTGTTTCGTACACAAAACTACTCTTGGCTTTTAGTGTGATGCATCTTACTATGGTCAATATTTATATAGAACTATGGTATTGCATATTCCATATTCCATATGGTTTCAAGTGCTTTTCACTTACAGAACTTTTAGGAGGGAAAATTTCAAGTTTGAAGCAGCACTAAAGCATCACAAAACACTGATTATGTTTATAAACATTACTGAAACAGTGTAATGTGTCCTGTTTGTTGGTCTTCACAATATTTTTGCTGTACTCCTGTCTACTTTGAGACTGGAAAAGTGTGCCTATTGCTCCCTCTTGTGGTTGCATATGATAATGCTGAACGGTCCAATTCCATCCCTGCTGAAGGTGGATGGAAGAACTAGTGGTCACCAGCCCTCTCTCCTCCTGGAGATTACTGTAGAATTTATCAGCATCTATCACGCTACTGCTGCCCTCCCCTTCTCTCCATGTACCTAACTCTAATGCATCTGATCCAGCCAATCAGGGACAGAACTCTAAAATGAGGTAGTTGTCAAGGACCAAGGCTGGTGACCACTGATATATAATGATATACTTGAGATGTAAAATTTAAACCATAGCAACAGTGAAAAGTTAGACCTGTTTGCCAATATTAGAGCTTTCTTTCTGTTTCGCAGGTTTTGTTTCACAGATCATTCTTGAGAACCATGGAATGCCCCAGGTCAATCTGAGTGAGTAGTACTTTTGTATCCTGCTGGTGGTTGAACACTTGGAGACCAAAACAGAAATCCAGACATTACATCAGTACTGGTTTGTGACTGGTAAATACCAAAATATAAGTAAGCTCCTGGACAAACTGTGCTGTTATCGGCATTAATGAAACTTTCATGCATTCTAACATACCTGTAGCATACCATACATTTATAGCGAGTGCTTCTCCCTCTTTACATGTGCAGAAAACTCAGGAAAGAATAACCTATGATTTTATTTGGAGACTAGTATCAGTAAGAGTAACGATAAGTATCAGTATTGCTAAGCAGTATCAGTATCCATATCAGTATCAGTAAAATCCCAACGACACCCATCTCTATTTACAGTCATAGTATTGATCAAAATGTAGATGAAAAATAATGTCATGCGACATTTGCTCAAAATCCAAAGTGTGTGAAAAACATTCAGAGGATTATAATCGCTTATTCAATTCAGTTCAGTTCAATTTTATTTATATAGCGCTTTTCACAACCAATGTTTACAGAGTCCAGTTTGAAGCCCCAATGGCGACAGAGGTGAGGAAAAACTCCCTCAACTGGAGGAAGAAACCTCGGAAGGAGTCAAGACTCAAAAAGGGAACTCATCCTCCTCTGGTCGACCTGACGAGAAAGAGAGATAAATAACAAGAAAAGACCTTCATGTACAAACTTAATGACTGATTGGCAGTCTATGGCTAACAGAGTTGGTACAGTTAAGAGTAAGTAGAGGTAGATTTTGTTGTAAGAGGAGCTGAGAGTCTCTAGTCCAAACAACAGAAAGAACAATCTCCACCAGGGCTTTAAACAGCAGTTGCCCTTGGATAGGGGAGGAGCATGTGAGGATTTGAAAGAAGTCGCATTTGTTTGTCAGTTTTTGTCAGTTGTCTTCTTATGGTTGAGATAAAATTTGAGATGCATACAGATTTGACAGCAGATTTTACTCACTTAAATGCTACGCTGTGTCAGCTAAGCTTTGCTGAGCCTTGCCCGAGTTCAACTAGTGTGTCAGAGATAACGCTAAATTGGGAGAGTCAGGTGCACTATATTGATATCTGAGATGCTGAAGAAATGCAATATTGCACCTGAATACACTACTGAGGTCTCGTTTAGACTTGAGAGTCCACTGTACAAAGCTGCATTTGAGTTTTTAAGTACATACCCTACCTTTTCATTTCCTTTACACTCTGTGTGTTTGTCCTGTCTGCACTAATGCAGTTGTGGTGTTCTGTTTTTGTTCTTGTGTTGCACCATGGTCCTGGAAGCACATTGTTTCATTTTACTGAGTACTGTGTATATGGCTGAAATGTCAATAAACCTACTTGTCCTAACCTGACTAGACTTAATACTTTTGTGGGTTATTTTATGTGGCCAATTCCCACCTTTCTTTATCTCTTTGTCCTATATGACCATTGTTCTACTGGTTGTGCTCTATTCAAAAAGAAGTCTGAGCTAAAACACTCAGTGTTTCAATGTGAACGGACTGGGCATGAAAATGTGCTTTTTTGTGACATCACAACATTATTTAAACTGGACTAATTTGGTGGTGAATGCTACATCAAACTCTTTTGGTTCCAGAAAGTGGCAGAGATTTGTTTTTCTGTGGAATTAGCCCTTTAAACACGCCCAGCATTCACAACATTGGTGTCAAATTTTAAATGTTTTAAACTTCCATGAATTTAATGTTAATTCGATTCTTCAATCTAGAGAAGAACATCACTGTTCCTTTAAAAGGTAACGACTTCAACAAGTCTCTCTCTGTTTTGCTCTGTCTCTCTCTCTCACTCTCTTTCCCTCTCTCTACCTGCCTATCTCTCTATTCTATCTCTTTCTCTCTCCTTCTCTCTCACTTTCCTCCTGTCTTTCTCTCTCTCACTCTCCACATTCTCTCTCTCTCGTGCTCTTCTCCTTCTGTCTCTCTCTCTCTCTCTTGCTCTCCTCCTTCTCTCTCTCTCTGTCACTCTCTTTCTCACTCACACACACACACTCTCTCCTCTCTCTCTCTGTCCCTCCCCTTTGTTGTGAAATGTGGATCAGTATGCTTTGTATGCAGTTTACTGAGATCTCGCTCTGAAACTGTGGGTCTATCACAGTGCCCCAGAGACAGAACCAGAGGAGAGCTGGGCTAAAGCTGTGGGTCCATCAGAGGAGAGCTGGGCTAAAGCTGTGGGTCCATCAGAGGAGAGCTGGTCTGAAGCTGTGTGTCTATCAGAGGAGAGGTAGTCTGAAGCTGTGAGTCCATCACAGGGCTCCAGAACCAGAGGAGAGTTGGGCTGAAGCTGTGGGTCCATCACAGGGCTCCAGAATCAGAGGAGAGCTGGGCTGAAGCTGTGGGTCCATCGCGGTGTTCCAGAGACAGAACCAGAGGAGAGCTGGTCTGAAGCTGTGGGTCCATCACTGTGCTCCAGAACCAGAGGAGAGCTGGGCTGAAGCCTACCTGTTCGCGTCAGCAGAAAAGTCTCAGTAAAGTCTTTTCTCCCACCAGCACACACGGATGGCAGGAGAACCGGCGTGCAGGTGAACGGGACCAAGCTGAAAGGAGGGTTCGTCCACGCTCTGAGATTGTTTCGTTTTGTCGAGAAGCCGCTTCGTTTCTCCACTTTTTTCTCCGAGAGGCGCGCAGTCGCCGCGATGTCCAGGAAAAAGGCGTCGAAGGGCAAGAGCAGCAGCGGCAGTCCGTCCACGGCCACGCCGACCAAGGAGAGCGGCCGCCCGGCCAGGAGCAGCCTGGTGCCCGGGGTGCAGGCCAACGGAGTGGTCCATCCCAGCCGACCCCCGGTCAGCTGCAGCAGCGAGTTCTACGACATCGCCTTCAAGGTGAGTGGGTCTAAAAACCTGCTCCGAAAGTCTACAAAAATAATTACTGCATTCATGCATTAAACAAACTGATGATGTCAACACACTCATTGGCAAAATAAGTAAAATTATAAAATCATTCATTTGATCCATGGGAATAAAAAAGCATGCTTTTTTTACAATCTGGGCAGGGTGTCCAACAAAAGTGTTTCAGTTCGGTTCACCTTATTGCACTCGAATTAGATGAAAGAGTGAGAAGGAAGCATTTAAAGTATATATTAGAGATCTAGAGATCATAAGGAGAATGTTTAGTATTATATGAGCAGAAGGGGAGATTACAGTGATAAGAAACAGAGTAGTTTATACAGGTTTGGGCAGTCAGCCTATCATAAACTGTTGTTTATAATAGACTTTTCCAGACAGCACCCTGGACAGGGACCTGATGCACAGCTGCTTCATCTCAGACTGACCAGCAACAGTTCAGATATACAAGGCAAGAACATATGGAAAGTGAAAATCACGTTAGAATTAAAGACACATTGTCATGGTAATGACACACCGCATCAGCGAATTCAGCCATTGCATGGTTACTATGCCATGCACTGCGAAACCAAACCCTTTTAATTTTACCCCTTATAATTACCTTAATGTTGACAATTAGGGGAAAAAGTGCACAGACTAAGGCCGATTAAGGGGTAAAACTACTGAATTTTCCCCTTACTTTTTCAAATTTGCCCATTAAATAAAAGAACCTCCTGAACTAACTCCTTAAATTTAAGATTGAGGAGTTTCACACTCATGCCTTAAATCTAATTTTAAGGTAAAAATAAGGGGTCGGTGTGACAAATTAACAGCCACTTAATTCAAATGAAGGGGTTTGGTGTATTTTCAGGGGCAAATTTAAGGAAGGGTTAAGCATGTTTTAAGTACATCGTGTTTCTAAGTGACGTGTTGCCATGTAATGTGCAGCTGATCTGTCACTGCACTTGTCTGAGTGGAATACTGCTTTGGTTGATAAGCACAGTTGATGTGCGCTAAGTGTTTTGCTACACATGCTGTGGGCGAATGCACCAGTTAGATAAGGGCGCTTTGGTTGAGGGTAAACACATATTTGCCTAAATGGTCGCCTCTACCACACACTTTGCCAGATCCACAGGCGCAAACAGTATCCCAGCACACATGTGACAGCTGTGTCAACACACAGCGTTGATGGCAGGCGACCTGGAGCAGTCAGCCCATGCAAACAGTAGAGCACGAAAGAAAGAAACACATTTGCAAGGTTGATCGCAGATCACTGGTGGAGCTGTGGGACCTCTCCTGCCAGGGCCACATCTGTACACTGGCTGATAGCAGCTCTCCATTATTTGGAAGACTCAGTAAAATAGAGCCCAGTGTGCAATCTATTTTACTGAATGTTGGATCCTCATATTTTCTAATGTTTCACCTAAGAGCTGCCCAATGTCATGAATGGCAGTGGCTCAAAAACTGTTCCAGAGGTTCCCAACCACTGGGCCATGGCCCAGTATCAGTCCATGAGTCATTTGGTACCGGAAAGCCAGATTTAAAAATATTTTATTGATCATCAGAGTCTGAAAGATCTTTTATTTTGAAAACAACACAACTCATGTGATACGATACATCAAAAATGTAGCCCATAAGCTAGCACTCATGAGTAAAAAACAAATGCACTTTGTTTTTAGTTGTAACTGGTCTGTGGTGCAAAAAAGGTTGGGGACCGCTGGTCTGTTCTATTAATAAGAACCAAGAGGTTTTATAATTAGTGGCTGCGTGTAAAAGATGTGATAGATTAGGTTTAAAATTGCCGAAGTATCTATTTAAACAGCTTGTGTACAGTTTTACATTCAGGTCTGTCCTATATAGGGATGTAACAATTCATCGAAATATTGTGATATTGCAGTGCAAAAATGCGGCTAGATGCATTGTGGAGAATAAGCATTTTGTTAAGGTTCAAGGTTACTTTCTTGTTGTCAGGAGCTGTGTACACGTACAAAGTGAGCTGAGACATCGATTCTCAATGAACCATGAGACAACATATACCAAAATACAACATTCAACAGTCAAGTTACAACAGAGACAGTAAACAATAGACAAACAATACATTCACACAACTAGTGTGAATGGGATGTATATCCAAGACAGTCCAGTAAGTAGACAATAGAGAAGTGTGATATAAAGTGGGAAGTGTATATAAACTTACAGGATGGATAGTATTGCACCATACATATGTTTCACAAGATTACAGTGTGAAGAGGATAAAAGGCTTCTAGAATGATAATGTTGCACCATATATACATATTTTATTATTGCACATGAGCATATGATTTTCTTAACATTTTCATAACATTTTCTTACCGCACGTGACAGTGAGCAGCATAGAATGCACACTGAGTAAGTGCAAAATTATGATTAGTCAGTGACAGGGTGCCTGTATTGGCACTAAACAGAGTTACAGTAAAGTGCAGGAACTGTTGAAAGTCCAGAGTGTAATATGGGATGTATAGACAGTATAAAGTGATGTGGTTCACTGAAATGTGCTGGTTAACCAGGGACTAATTTCACACTGTGTGGTGTAGTGTGTTTACGAGTGACTATAAGGGGCCACAAATCTCCCGTATTTATGTTTCATGTTGAATGAATCAATAGAAATGTGTTAAAGTAATACATGTACTTGCATTAAAAGTAAGGAAGGTTTTTGCCTTCTTCTGTTAATTCAATGTATTATTAATACATTCATTAATTATTTAAGTTATTATTTAAAAGGCACTTTTTGGACTGCGACAAAAGGCTTTATTTTGTAGCAACAGTTACAAGCTTTACAGATCATTACCAAGATTAATATTCAGCCTAATGCATTGATGGTGGAGGTTTGATTTGTGACACAATATTGAGTTTTCTGTCTAAATGCTATGATACACACACACACACACACTTTTTAACATGCCTAGTCTCGATTAGGTCTTAAGGGATAGCGATGGTTGTCTCTAGAGGGAGGTGCTAAGGTCTGTGTGGTCTCCGGGGCAGTGGATAGCTCCAAAGTGGTCCAGCAGATATGTCTATAGCTCCCTTTTTAATAAAGTTGAAACAACAGATCTTGAAGTGGGAAAATAAATCCATAGCAGTCGTCCCCCGAGCACTTCAAAGCATTGCCCTTTCTGTTCTGTGTACCCAATGTGCCTCCAAATGCAGCACCCTCTTGCTCAGCCTCCAGGGTGAAGGGCCTTTGAAGTGCCTTCTTCCTTGTTGTGCTGTGTTTTATAGATATGAATAAATATGTTCCTCTTGCATTAACCTGCCTTATGCCATTTTTAAAAATACAAATATAGAGGCGATGATGGCGGGGTCTTCAAGCTTGTGATGTGAGAGACTTTAAAAGAGGTGCTGTAACGAGGAAGCGTCTGTGAGGTTTTTAAGTGGCTTTGTTTTAGCATTTCTATGAAGTCCATATTTAGTTATCGACCAATTATCATGCTAAAATCACCACAAAAATGACACATTCGAGGCTTTTAGTTGGGAACAGATGAAATGGCACTGCTTTTATGCATGATTAGCTGGAACTTAATTCGCAGTGAGTAGTGAACAGGAGATCCAGCACACGGAAATCATTTTTAAAAAATGACATAATGAAAGCTTTAAATGGGACCTGATGAAGCCAATCTGTATGTTTCCACAATTAGCTCAAAGTGAGTAGTAAAAACACAAATTTAATATTTTTTGGAGCTGTGGCATGCTTAGCTAACTTAACGTTAGCCTGGACATCTCAGTACAAACGGTACAAATATTAATCGTTGCTTTGTTGGAGGAAGTGTAGAAAATGAAAAGCAATTTCAGAGAGAGAGGTCATAATTTTTAAATACTGTAGCATATACTGTTGTACTGAAATTGATTTAAGGGGAATACTCCAGCCTTTTTCGAGCTCATTTGTATGTGCTGAACCTGCAGTGTGCTGTCAGTTTCCATAGGCTTTGCATGTAGGTACAGACTAGAAAACATGGCCCCGTGCACTTGTAACAGAAGGCAGATGCTGTAAACATCAGTGTTTGCTGAAGAACTTGCAAACAGTCAGTGGGTTTTCTGTCCTTTTTCAGTACAAGGACATTTAAAGTGGTTACTGAGTGCTGAGTTTTTATTCTGTTTTTATAACTTTGCAGTGCAGATCAATGTAACGGGGTAGTTGGTGCCCTAGTGGCTAGTGTGTTGCACCTGCAATCAGAAGGTTTTGGGTTCAAATCCCAACTCTGCTAGTGGCACCACTGAGGTAACCTTGAGCAAGGTACCATTCCCACACACTGCTCTGCGGGTGTGCCTCGTTTCACTTGGTGAGTGAGTTAAATGGGTTAAATGCAGAGAAAGGATTTCACATTGTTCACACTGTGTGCTGGGGTGTGTTTACGTGGGACTGTAAGGGGACACTTAACTTTAAACCGTATTACCTTGATGTGACATTTCGTACCCCGTGCATTCACTGAACTGAGTTTTCATAAAGACCCACAGTTACCATTGATTAGACCATTGCATGGCTACTGAGAAGTAAGATTTGAAACGTCTGCAACTGCAGTTAAATCAGTAAGAATCGCAGCAATGTTAAATGAACAGTGTTAAACTGTAAATTGTCCACAGCAGTTTTACGTGTTTTGCCTGCTCTGTGCTATTGTCCTACCCTGGGTCTGGGATGAGATTTTGGGGTCAGGACAGGAGTGAGATATTAGGAGAGATGATTTGTGGCAGTTGAAGTGAACTGGAGGCAGAGAAGGAAGGAGTGTTTATGTTAGTGTGACTGATTTGTGGACCTGTGAAGAGAAGGATGATGAACGAGGGAAACATAGTGCTGCCTCTGTGGGATCCTTCAGCACGGAGAAATATATGTGCTGGTTTGTGTGTGTGTGTGTGTGTGAGAGAGAGAGAAAGAGAGAGAGAGAGAGAGAGAGAGGAGAGAGAGAGAATAGTGATTTCCAAGTATTAATATTATTGCATCACAGAAAGTCAGGGAGGCAGGGGGAAAATGTATAGTCATCAGTCAAATCCTACAACAGATGCTACACGTTATTTTGAATTTCATTGAGAAGTCAGAAGTAACTAAGCTGGTTCTAAGATGGTTCTAAGCTGATGTTAGCCGGGAACCAAAATCGATGAGAAAACATCTCTGTTCTCAATGTTCCCCCACACAAACTAACATACTGACACATCCACTGAGGAGAGCAAACTTTGTGTAGAAGATCATCACCATGTACTGCTAAACTAAGCTTAAGGTCTCATATGAAGCTCCATGAGTGAAAGATTTCCCTTGGATGTTTTTTTTTTAATATTACAGTAATTTAAAATAATGGTCATAAATTCTCTGATGATATTCACTAGGTATTAAATGTAGGGATGTTAATTTATAGCAGTGGTTCCCAAACTTTCTCTGCCGGGCCCTCCTTTTCTAGATAAGAACATTAATGAGCCCCCCCCCCCAATTCAAAGTATACAGGATATCCCATTCGTGCGCCCCTCTGCAATACCTCTGCGCCCACCCAGGGGGCCCGCATCCAGTTTGGGAACCACCGATTTATGGGATGTCACCTATTAAAAAGTGTTCA
>JBBPCY010060424.1:0-12523 GCA_037974405.1 Brachyalestes nurse
TGATTGTTTTGTATCATTCAATGTAGATGTAATTTATTGCCTCGCTGTCATTGTGCTGTTCTTCTTAAGGTTTATTTTTATTATTATGATTCTTTTTTATTGCTGAAATTTGGCATCTCTTCTTCTCCTAGGGTTTTTGAAATATTAACAGGTCTAAATATCTGGATATTTTGGATAGTAACAGATATATCTAAATTAGCTGTTAATATCCTGAGCAGTGCGTTTGCATTGAACTTTTTGATTGGTTGATCAAGGCCTGAGCATTGATTGTTCAAAAATTGAATTTTATAGTCGTCACCTCTGTAATATATGGGAAGAGAGATAGAAGGGTTGAGTCGTCTTAAAAATGTTTGGCGAGAGTGTCTGTGGCATCCAGGCAGTGACAAAATGCGGAGAACCACAAAACACACAGCCGACAGATCAGTTATTAAAGACTTGTGTCACTGTTTGTTGTGGTTTAATTAAAAATAATCAGCCTGTGAATTTAGCTGAATGTTCAGGTGTCCTTACCCATAAATGTCTTGGTAAGACAGGTTTCTTGAGGTTACGCCCCCTGAAGGACGCACGGTAAAACGTTCAGAAGCTCAGAAGATTGCAAGTTCAAATCCAGTTATTAGTTAGCAGTTATTTGTCCATAAAACCAAAGTTTGGGTGTCTCCAAACAGCAACCATCCAATCACACTTGTGTTTTCTTCAGCATCGTATTAATGTATGTAATTATCTACATTTACAGTGACATTTACATCATTTGTCAAATTATAATTGAATACTACAGCAGAACGGAAGTATTAACGTATAATAAGAGAAACGTAATAAAATCATCTGAGAGTTTCTGAGAGGTGTGACCTCAAGCCACAGTGCAGCCTCGGGTGAAGGTTGTGAGCTGAGTACCAAATAAACATCCTGTTTATCTTCATCACTCTCCGTCTTTCAGCGGTGCTCACACACACCCGTAGCAGGAGACCTCCCCCGGCATGGGATCATCTAAACATCTGCTACAAAGTAATTGGAAAGGCATGCAAGAAGTCCTCAGAGGCTTATTATCATAGAAGAGAAAAAGGCGTTTGGACCATCTCCCTTACTTCTCCCCTGGATATCAACCTGTGGATAGATACGCTTCCAGTGTTTTATTTTATGTTTTCCTTCCACTGCTGATGACATTCTCAGCTGTGAAGGCATGGGTTCGGCCTTGGGCTGGCCTCTTCAGCTTCCTTTTAAACAGTCCATCAACAGAGACTACAGAGCTGTGGTTCACAGTACAATGAAAAGTGTTTAAGAATGTTTAAGATGTTTAAAGGGCGGTTTAAGTTCAGGTTAAAGAAATAGTTTGGTGAAAGGCAAATGTGATGGATCAGCCAGAGTCTTTAGTTTTGCATGGAAGCTACGAGACTAATGTATCTAACAATCAGTAGCATCAGCATCAGAAAACTTTATCGATCCTAGAGGCTGTTGCTCACGCAATGACATTATAATGTCAATATAATGTCAAAAATGTAGTGCAGAAGATACTATGCACTAAATACACTATACAATATACACAAAATCCTGTGGTCAGTAAGAGAGGTGGATATAGATACTATGGATAAATAAAGTGACTGCTGAAGTAGTAACACAAACAGTGGTTTGGAGTTGTTTTGTATACTGAGTCTATACTGCAATCGTAACATAAGTGTCACGTCTCTCCTGGGAAGGAAGGCGCAGGCGCAGATTTTCATTTCTCCAGAAAAGCTTTATTTTCCAATAGCAAACACAAACCGGCTAGATGGCCAAAACTCTACAAAAGACCAACACAAAGCACAGGTACACACTCAGGGGAAGCTGAGGGGTACTGTGAGGGATATAGTGAGGGTCGACTCACAGTTAAAACAAGAACTCATTATACCAAATGTGCACACACCCAAACCAATAAACACAAAACTACAATGATTACTAAATCCCCGGGCCAGCTGGGAACCCTTACTGATGAGCTGGCCAGGTGAAACCTACACACCAGTGTCATGATAAGAGTCCCCATAGTGGCCTGTAGTGGCCACTGACCGGGGACTTTAAATAGCTTTATATACCATGTAGCTTTATATACCATCTCCTTTCATTTCAATGAACATTTGTCTGTTACACTTAAACAGGCTGATTTTGTTAGTGTACCTTTAAGACCAGTATGTAAATTGCCTCTAAGAATGGACAGGGCTAAACTTGTCCAAGTGGAATAGATAGATATACTGAATAGATGTAAATATATTGCTTTTTTGACATCACAGTGGATTCATTTCTGTATATGGGCTTCCATATAAGGACTGGGGAGCGATTGCAATACATACAGTGTAAAACACAAGCAGGGAAAAATCAGGCTTTTGTCATTTGAGTGCTTTAATATTTTCCTTTATTATCTACAGAGCAGCCATAGTTCATTCAGATCTGGTCACTTGGTGTCAGTGTGGAGTTGTTGTAAGGTGTTTGGTCTCTCTGCAGTCGCACAAACTGACTGTATTTGCCAGGCAGGAGTCTGTTATTGGAACAAAAAAATTAAGTCTGAAA
This sequence comes from Brachyalestes nurse, assembly GCA_037974405.1. Taxonomy (NCBI): domain Eukaryota; kingdom Metazoa; phylum Chordata; class Actinopteri; order Characiformes; family Alestidae; genus Brachyalestes; species Brachyalestes nurse. The sequence goes on from JBBPCY010060424.1 coordinate 2,536, forward strand.
TCTGGTGGTTGCTGTTTTATTCAAAGATTACAGCTGTGTTCCATGGAAGCTGCCTCCTCGCTGGCTTATCCACTTACAAGCCTCAAAAATAACACCCATTTTATCACTTGATTTGCTTAAGCCCACCTTTTTTTCTACCAACCTTAGCTCCCTTTTTCTTTGTTTCTACCTATAAAATTCTATTACCTGATTTTCTTAACTCCGCCTCTTTGTTTAAACCAATAATTACAGGATTAGATCATCTTTAATTATTATTCACCTTATTTGCTTAATCTCCAACCTCTTGCCACCTTCAGTCTGGCCTGCAGATACTGGTTGTGTCCAGCCCGGCCTTCAAGGCCATCTTACACAGTAAAGCATTGTTTTATTTTCACCTTGAAGGACCCCCCCTTTCCAGCTTCTGAGGTTTATTGAGCTCGAACTTGCTCCTGCACCTGTTTACCAGCATCAAGTGTTCCAACACCTTAGAAGCTGAAACCGATAAGGCTTCCTGTTTTGAGACTAAAGACGGAAACGGCTTCTCCTTTGTTTTGATTGTGTGGCCGATCAAAATGCCGTACACAGACCAGAGAGTCCTGCTGTCGCTCTCAGGCTTCAGAGATCAAGTTGCAATTAAACCTTCCACTTCTGTCTGAAGAATACAGGCACATTCACAGGTTAAAGGAGGTGAGGAGGCAGTGGCCATGAGACTGAAAGGTGCTGGACAGAATAGAGTAGCACTGAAGAAATGAGTCAGAAAAGGGTCCAGTGGTGAGCTCTGGATTTTCCCCGTCATGAACAGGACTTCCTCAGTGCAACACTGCCACCGTGTGGCAGATTTTAGGTATTGCCTGGTGATGCTTCATCAATATTTGAGCCTTGATTCATTATTAATTAGATTTCCTTCATTAATTAGCTGTTATTAGTTGACAGTTTGGACAGTTAAAGAATAAAGTGAGGGGCACCCGGGGAGCAGTGTGTGGGGATGGTATCTTGCTCAAGGGAACCTCAGTGATGACACCAGCAGTGCTGGTATTTGAACCCACGACCTTCTGGTTGCAGGGGCAACTCGCTAACCACTAGACAACCAGCTGCCCACATTAAACATTTAAACCTACTGTTGTCTCTTACAAGTTAGAAATAAAGGCTGATGGACACCTATTTATGCTCAGTGTTTACCACAGGAAGTGTGTGTATGTGTGTGTGTGAGAATATATGAAGGTCAAATAAAGTGGCTTGAACACACCACAGCGCAGTACGCCAATGAGCGGTGTGACGATACCTTTTTCAAGGGTGCCTCAGTGGTGCCACCAGCAGTCCAGGGACTCAAACCCACAACCTTCTGAACTCCCTAACCATTAGACCACCAGCCGCCCCAATATAAATGAAAAATAAGTGAATTTCCCCACAAAAATATTTATTATATGTTTGGTTTTCTTCTCCCTTCCTTGTTTATCATGTGATCATATCAAAATGTCATAGTGGGAAAATCTTTGAAAGGCTGTGTGTGTGTTTTATTTTTCAGTTGTTTACTTATTTTTATTATTTTACCATTTGGGGAAAAAGTAATTGGTTGTAACTACTGTCTTATGTATTCACAGTGGCCCAGCAAGACATTTTGTACATTTCCATATAGAAAATGTTATATGATGACTAAAACCGTCTCTGTTCTGAATTCCAGGTGGCCCTGCTGGACGTAGACATTTGTGGACCATCAATCCCTAAAATAATGGGTCTGGAGGGAGAGCAGGTAAAACCACACACGCTTTAACAGTTTGAAAACTTCAACACTCCCTTTCGGACCACACGGGCCTTCCTGGAACGCTTTGTCTGGACGTTGCGTTGTCGAAGTTGTTATACTAGATGAGATTAATACGAATATACCTTTCAGACCATATACCTGTGAAGTTAAAAGGTTGTAAAAATACTAAAATTAAGAAATGCGAGAGGCCCTTATAGCTGTAGAATAATAAAATGGTCCTCAACAAATTTGTATAATGAGGACCCTCCTCACACCTCTCCTGTTAACATCTTGGTCCCTAATACCACAGAACATCTTCAGAGGTCTTGTGGAGTCTATGCCTCAACGTCTAAGAATTGTGTGTATAGTTTTTTACCATTTTTGCTTTAATTGAACAAATTATCTTCTAGTCCCAGCAGTGTGTGAGAACTGTGGTGTTTTTCACTACTTCAAAACTTTCAGCAGATAAAGAGATTTTTATAGAAAACAGAAGGTGTGTGGATTGAGCGTAAAACCACTAGTGGGGGTTTTACACGGACTGGTACCAGCTCAGTTCAGTTCGACTCTACTCACTTTTTTTGCTTTTCCATAGCTAAAATCTGGTACCTGGTACCCGGTACCATTCTTGGTACCACCTTGGTCGAGGTTCCAGGCGTGCTGAACCGATACTAAATGATGACGTGTACATATTGGAGGTTACTGATTGGTGGTTGCTATTGTTAAGTCAGTGTTGTTGACTGAATCCAGACAAGCCGCTCAGCATTTACTTTAGAATACTTCACCTCAGAATACTTTACCTTAGAATACTCTACTTCAGAATATTCTACCTCAGAATACTTTACCTCGGAACACTGTACCTCGGAACACTGTACCTCGGAACACTGTACCTCGGAACACTGTACCTCGGAACACTGTACCTCGGAACACTTTACCTCAGAATCCTTTACCTCAGAATATAACTTTCTCTGCTTCAGCAAACAGCCCCAAACCAAGGATAAGAAATAAAATCCCTTTGATTTCATCCATGCTATCGTTTATAATGATGCCTGTTTGTAATGATGTTTACCTCAGATTAGAGCGCTTTGCTCACGCTGCTTCTCAGAATGTTTGGTCGCTATAGCAACCAGTTGTAGTGGAAAACTGTATGTCCGAAACAGTAGAATCTAACTGAACTGAACTGAGCTGGTACCAGTCAGTAGAAAACCCCCATATGATTTCTGGTTCACAGACTCTGGTAAGTGTTTCAGGGTGTTGAAATGACAGTCACCTAGTTTTTCAATACTTGGTAATAAATGAACACAGTCGGCACCATAAGTGTCCAATTTCAAAACCCGAACCGAGGTTTCGGTTCCTCCAAGACACAGTTTTCTTCTGCTGTGTCTGGGGGACTTTTCCTTTACTACTTTCGGTCCTGATTTGGGGCATCTGTTAGGCCGCATTGTGACTAATGTTTGTTAAATGTGAAACGTCAATGAAATAAGGGAAGGGAATTTACAGAGTTGAAACATGTCTTAACACGTAGTGGGCTCTACATTAGAGGCTCATTAAAATGTTAATGGTGTTAAATGCCAAACAAGGACAAACTGGAAAGAATAGAGGCTCCAGTCAAAACCCAGTATATAGTCAGTACCAGAAATGTCCACAGAATGGAAATATACAGGGCAAAAACTATATTTAACACATTTCCACAGTTGCAGAATACACTGTGCTGTTCCCACAACTGCACTGTTACCCTCCACATGGTTTCTGCTGGTGTTTCTATACCCACAGTTCACAGGAGCTGTGTACATTTGGGTAGTGCTTTACAGGAAGTCATATTCAAAAAAAGTATACGGAAATATGACTTGAAACTCAATAATGCCAATTGGATACAGTGTAAATATACAACTGTTTATTCACAGAACAAAAGAACTCCTAACAACATGCAATGACGGTATTATGGTAATACAGTGTTACAGTACAGTTCATGAATGCTACAGGTTTTATATTTTCATTGCATTTCAGAATAAAAGAGTGTGCAAGAACAACACCAGAGCAGCAAAACAACCGGAGAACATTTAGTGCAGTCGACAAGAGCTACAGTACTATTGAGTGAATACAATATTGTGACAGATACTGTATTGTAGCAGCAGAGAGGTACATGTACAAAAATGCAGAACAAAGAACAAGTTATATGTGCAAAAAATTCTGTATATCGGTCATAGCTCATCTCATAACTCAGGTTCAGACAGATTGAAAAGGAACTTGGAAAGGATCTTCATGCTGGTGGTTTATGTTTGGGCCATGCCCCCTCGTCCTCCTGCTGGTTGTTTATGTTTGGGCCACACCCCCTTGTGCTGGTTGTTTATGTTTGGGCCACGCCCCCTCATCCTTGTGCTGGTTGTTTGTTTGGGCCACGCCCCCTCGTGCTGGTTGTTTATGTTTGGGCCATGCCCCCTTGTGCTGGTTGTTTATGTTTGGGCCACGCCCCCTCGTGCTGGTTGTTTATGTTTGGGCCATGCCCCCTCGTGCTGGTTGTTTATGTTTGGGCCACGCCCCCTCGTGCTGGTTGTTTATGTTTGGGGCGGCGCTGAGTAGCGGAGCTTCATTCGTTCAGGTGTCTGGTTGCCTTGATAACCGCCGCGTGGCGCATGAGGCCTGGACGTCACAGTCAGCAGGTTCGAAAATCCGCGATGGACTGAAACCGCGACTGCTGATCCATGTGAAAGTGGGGGGTTACTTCATTTCAATTATTATGCCCACAATCAGCCATAAAATTAAGAAAATCTAAATATGTAATGTTTTGTTTTATCAGGCAAGGTGTGTAATGTGTTCCTGCCGGCTCAGAATGTGCTTTCTATTTGCAGGTTCATCAGAGCGGCTCTGGCTGGTCTCCTGTGGTGAGGATCTCTTTGGTTTAGTGTGATAAAGTGTTTAAACCTGTGAAATAGCTTGGCATGGGATGGGATGGGTTGGGTTAGGTGGGATGCTACAGGTGAACATGCATAAGTGTCATTTAATAGGATTCCCTGTGACAAAAGGTTTCACAGTGAATCTGTGCCAGTGGGTTACTAGCATTCTTACAAGTCCTTTAGTATCTGTTTTTTTTTTCTAAATAAAATACGTTTAGGTATGCAGATAAGACACTTATGCATGCATGTTTACATATAAAAAAAAAAATCAAAATATGTACCCATTGGTTGATGCTAGAACACGTTTCAGATCATTTCAGCTGACATTTTTCAGTTAATTTTTATAGAATTATGTATAATCTTTTATTAACAATATAATATTGATATATTTGTTATATTATTATCTAATTATTTTGTTGTTTAATAGAGAAAGCAGCTGATTTATATGTGAATTAAATCTAAGATATAGAGACATGGATATTTTAGGTCAGTTATAGAGGAAACTTAATTTGCTTTTTCTGGTCGCACCCTGTCTCTTCCCTTTGCCATGTGGTTTTTGTTTTGCTCATTTTGCTATGTCATGTTGTCTTTTCATCTCTCCTTCCGCAGGTGTTCTCATTTCCCCATATCTTGTATTTATATCTTAGTTAGTCTGCCTTTAGTTGTCTGTCAGCCATGACACTACCCTGTCTTGTTTGTCATTTGCTTTACTGCTGTTTGCTTTTCACTTTGTATATTAATTGAGTTAATATTGTCCAATAAAAGTAACCACATAACACATAAAAGCCCAGTGTGGGTTGAACTAATACTTCATTAAAGGGCCCGTATATATACTTGTTCTGTATAATGTATGTTAGGGAAATTAGTTGTATAATGTATGTTAATGTAAGTTATGTGAATTGTTTGTTCCTCTTTTTAAATAACATCAACCTGCAAGGGACTGCGGATGTAAATTAGCCTGATGGCTAAATCTGGTGCATTTCATGAAGTGAGCGTGTTAATCAATGTACACTGTCCCTTTTAAATAAATAACCAAACAAACAATTATAAAGGGGAAGAAAACAAGAAAAACATCTCTATACCTTATTTGAATGTGTATGTTATATTATGTATGTAACACTTTTGATGTTTCATTATAGTCCATATATAGAAACCATAAATTGTTTGATTTTGTGATGTCACAAATACCAACACATTTCCATATACTGCCATATACTCCATATACTATGGAGTGTTTTTAAATGAAACTCAACACAGAGAACCGAACTCATTTACACGTGATTATGGAAAATTGCACCTATTTGGAGCCCAGAGAAGGGAAGAAAAGTAAAGAGAAGAGTAATGTATGTTATGGGCTCTTTAAAGCTATCTATTTGAACTGCATCCAGTTTATCCAAAAACATTTTTAGCCATGGCCTTGATCCCTGTAGTGTCCTGCCTTTAAAGGGTAGTATTGATTGACGGGCTTGATTTATTTTTGAATGCCTGATTTAATGCTTATTAATGCAAATATGCTTCTAAGATGCCTTTTGATATCCTCAAAGAAAAGAACAAACAGTTGAATAAATGGAGCCTAAAATAATGATATTGTGTTTTTAACGTCACGTTGTTGTATCCTCTCTGTAGTATGTGGAGGACAACCTGTCCGTCATGTCCATCGGCTTCCTGCTCGGCAGCCCTGACGACGCTGTTATCTGGAGGGGTCCGAAGAAGAACGGTTTGTGTTGCTCCAGATGTGGCCTTGAGTTTTAACACGCATTTCTGAATGAGTTAATTCATTACTTTTTAAACAAAGGAGTGTTAATAATCACACCTCCAGGAGTTAAAGTGGTACTTTCTCCAGGACCTTTGTTTGTTGAGCTTTTTATAGGTTCGCATTCCTTTCAGATGACTGGCTGTGTTTTTGTTATTGTGCTTTTTGCATATGTCCAGCTAATTTGCACGTCTGTCTGTTCCACCTGCCGCAGTTTAGAAGGTAAAAGGGGTAAAAGAGTGTTGGAGCCCAGAACGAGACACAGTACAGAGCAACTAATCAAAAAAGAGGTCATTGGGGCAGCTGGTGGTCTAGTGGTTAGGGAGTTGCGATCAGAAGGTCATGGGTTTGAATCCCAGGACTGCTAGTGGCACCACTGAGGTACCCCTGAGCAAGAGACTGTCCCCACACACTGCTCTCCGGGCGCCCCCCGCTGGTGGCAGCCCCCTGCTGCACTTGGTGAATGGGTTAAATTCACACTGTGTGCTGTGCTGTGGTATGTTCACACGTGATTGTATGGGGCCACTTTGCATATATCAGTCTTAAAGTGGCAGTGACAGTAAAGCCTGTTTATTCTTAAGGAAGGAAAAGATTTGATTGAACTTTAATTTTGACTCTTTTTGTTAAAGAAATGCATGCAAAGGCTGTAAGTGGAGACACATGACACTTTTTTATAACAAGATTTTATAATAATTTATAACAATAATTTATAACAAGAGGCTGATTGACTCGTTACTTTTTTTACATGTTTATTCTTTGATCTTTTTCTTACTTCTGAGGTTTTTTTTTTTTAAGCTATGATTTCTCGATGATTTGAAAAATCTTAGTCATAATCTCTAAGCTATAATTTCTAACCACCGCTCACTTCCTGGCTTCCTTTTTTTTTTCTTTTTTTTTTTTTTTTAATAAAGCGCTGCATTTAGACTGTCGCACCAATTTCGCTTCCTCTGCACCAGTACAAAAACATTGATGTCTGATAATCGGTCCCAGTCATCTGGCTGCTGCCGGAGAGCGAGGTGTTTACTGAAGCACTTCCTTCTCAGCTGGGAGGACCTTCTCCGTTTCCGTTTTTTATATTGTGGCAGACAATCAGATTTGATTGCCGTTGTATTTACACAGGTGCGTGTCGCTTCACCGAAGACCTGTACTGCGAGAGGCACGTGGAGTTATAAAGCTGCCAAAATGTCACAAACAAACTAAAGATATTTTACAATGCCACAAATACACATAGTTGTAAAATATTGACCGAGGTTCAAGGTTACTTTATTGTCATCAGCAGCTGTGACCACGTACAAAGTGAGATGAAATGACGTTTCTCCTTGGACCATGGAGCAACATATAGCAACATGCAACATTCAACAGAGAGCAGGTTACAACAGACAGACAGTAAATGGACAGCAAATGTGGACATTACATAAACCTTCTGGAGTGATTAGTATTGCACTGTAGGTCTGATGTAGAGGTGGCAGTTACAGCATTAAACAGAGTTCCAGGGAAGACAGAACACTACAATAAATAAACAATAAATAGACAATGTAGCAGCGTAACAGTAATGTGGGTGGGAAACTTAGTTTACCAGAAATTAAAATATTGCACTATAAACATGTTATTGCACATGAGCATATGTTGCACTGGAAGCATTTTCTTATTCTTATTGCACAGATAGCAGCATAGAAACACCACAGAGAGTGTAGAATTAAAACAACGACTGGTTGTTAGCCTGTATTGGCAGTAAACAGGGTTACAATAGAGTGCAAGTGCTAATTGAGTGCAGTATGAGTGTAGCACAGTATAAAAACGAAGTGTAGAAATTTTAAACAGTATGAGTAGCATAAAGTGAGGTAGTCGACAGCATAACCAGCTTCACTACAGCCAATTATTTTTTGAACAGTGCAATCAAAAATGACATTAGCTTGGTGGTTACTCGTAGTATCCAGATGACCAAAGTCTATTATATTTACATAACTAGAAATTCATACATATTCTGATTTCGGATTTGCGATCAACACGCCTTGATTTGGTGAAGATCACGTGTTTTTATCCCAGTGGCAAATTTGTTGTGTGAATTGATTGTATTGACACATTTCAGTTGTAGTTATTAAGTTGTTAACAGCCAGTACTGACCAGCTTCATTGCAGCCAGTTATTTTTTCCCCCCAAAATACTGAAGGAAGAAGTGGCCAGAGAAAGCTTTCAGTGGTCCCACCAGAGTCTGAAGGCTACAACTCAAAACACCTCAAGACTGTCCAATAATGGAATATACTTCGTTATTCTATTTCAAGATGAAATAGATTCCACAGCAGACCCCCGTGAGTTCACCAAAATGCCCAAATCACTCTGCAGGACGTGAAGAAATCCCTTGCTCTACATGTCAAGCGTTCAGAAGATACAGACCAAGTATGCTGTCCTTTTCATGACGTATTAACTGGTAGACGATCCTACATCACTGTCTTATAAAAGGACTTAATTTATTCCGAGGGAAATTCTTGTCATGAGCGTGCTCAGTGCAACACGAAAGAATAAAATATAATAGATAGACAGATAATAAGATAAGACTATATTGCAACATTTGTTAGTGTAACAAATAACAGTGTAAAACAGACATTGCTGTGTGTGAAGATTTCATGTACAGTAGCAGCAGATCAGTAGTGCAAAAAGGCTTGTGAAAGTGGTTTAGTGTTAAAGGGGACATATTATGCAAAACTCACTTAAAATAAAAACAACTTATAATAACTTATAATAGGTCTATGGGCTACAAAACATGTTCATGAAGTTCTTTGCACAAAATCAGTCTCACATAAAGAGACTCACCAGGTTTATTCTTTACAGTTTCAGTCCCGTTCAAAACATGCTGTTTCAGGGCTCTGTCCCTTTCCTGCAAATAAGTGGTTGCTGGCCACGCCCCACCATCCCATGCTCCACCCACCTCTTACTCTGCTCATAACAAAATGAAACTTAACTGCGATAGAAACACAAGTCATTATTTGAAAGTACTTACATCTCTCTCATCTGCTGACTTGTCACAGACAGTGTACAGATCCCCCACGACGCTGAAATTAGCTCCTATTCACAGCTCTTTATTCGAATTTTCCGTTCCACCTTAAATACTTAAGGTTTAAGGTATTCCACCTTAAATACTTTAATTTCATTTTAAACTCAGCTTAATACATTTCCCTTAAAAAAAATGGAAGGTTAACTGTTCTAATGCGGGAATGTTGGACTGTCTCTGCCAGAGCTGTGTCACAGCAGCCAGTCAGCAGCAAGGAGAAATGAATAACGCTCTTGGATTGGCTTCTTTCAAAACTCCCTCTGAGTACAGCGGTATTTCACCATCCCAAGATGCATTTTCGTGTACGTTTCTTTCTGTTCTCGCGACAGTACTAAAAAATGTATACAGTTATATTTTACATGGAAATTCAGCTGAATTTATGTTAATATTTATGTTACAAAATTAGTACATTATATTTTATAATTATACTTATTATATTACATTTTTCTTAATTTAGCACTAAAATACATGAAAAATTATATATTTCCACGAATAAAGCAAATATAAACAGTGTAAAACAGTCTAGAACCGGTGTTTACTCTCAGAACTCAGAGTGTATCAGTAAACTCTGATTTC
>JBBPCY010060455.1:0-12522 GCA_037974405.1 Brachyalestes nurse
GCCTCCGTCGCCACCATGTGCCCCCTTCACATTTCTGTCTGCCCCCTCATATATGCCTGTCTAGAACCGGCCCTGCACTGGATTAATCTGAATTACCAGAATATGAAGAAATCTAATATGAATGGTGCTACCAGAGCCAGTTTATGAGGAGCCTGAACACTTGCTACTATTCTCATTATATAAAAATTAGTTAAATGCTAGAGGGCACCTGTGAGAGAGCCCTCATTGAATGGGAGTAAATGGAGCTTAACAGCTAAAAGTTTTAATCAGTTATTGTTCTAGTCTTTTATACAGAAATGTTCTTCTTAGAAAAATACATAAAAATATACCAGCGCTGATTGGTCAGAATTCTGGTTGCTGAATGCTGACTGGTTGGCATTTGGGCTACAGAATACTGATCAGGCTGAATTCTGGCAACTGAGTGCTGATAGGTTGGCATTTTGGATGCTAAGTGATGATTGGATGGTGAGCTGAGCAGTTAATTGGCTGTTTGTGGTCACGGCTGTCATGGATGTACACAAGTCACTGTTAGAAAGTCTGGAGACGAACAGCATTTAAATAGTTAAAAATAGTTTATACAGTTCTGTCTTGAGTAACCAAGTGTGTCTGAAGAAAAATAATGAATCTTTTAATAATCTTGAAATAAATTAAAATTCAAAACACAGAACTGTGAAAAATAACTAAAAAATAAGGCACACACGTACACTGGAGTGTGGGATTCAAATCTCTGGGTCACTAGTTTTGGTGGTCTTAGCAAAAACTCAAAAACATGACAACTTCTGAAATATGACTGGAATATCACTCTAGATAAGTTCCTGCAACACGCTACATTTTAACTTCAAGCCTCTTCCCCTCATGTCTTCGCACGGGGCATCAACTTTCTATACATCGCTGCATGTTGGCTTAGAGGTTAAAGGCTGAAGCAACATCTCCAGATGAAGTGGTGGGTTAAAGGATCTCTAGGTGCGGCAAGGGCTTGATGAAGTGCAGCATAGCTGTAATGGATGGAGCGGCATGGATCTGGAGAAGTAAAGCGAAGTTTTGCAGGCCCTACTGCCAGCAAGAGCTGAGTAATAAAGGGATAGGGAAAAGCACGGTGCATTAGCTTTTGAGGACAGGAAAGAGGAGGTGAGTGGAAATCACGGAGGGCCTTAAAAAAAAAGAGAAGAAAAAAGCTTTGAAGATTGTCACTTTCTTGTCACACAGCATGGGAGGGAGTGAGAAACTGAAAAATAGAGGGGCTTCTTGTCACGCAAAGTCAGCAATAATCTTTTGATCTTTTTAAAGAGTCTGGAGACCAGCTGAATCCTGTGCTCTCTGCTCAGAGCGCGGAGAAGGGTAACGGAAAATGAAATCCCTAATTTATTTCTAGTAAGACATGGACCTGGATACAAAAGATTCACTGACTTAGATATTTCTCTGGAATGAATTTAGTACCTTGAAAAAAGGCGAGATGCTGAGAGACACTTGTACAGGGCTACTGAGTGACGAAAAAAAGAAGAAGGTGGACAGAGAGAGGAAGTGAAAAATAGAATTGCCCGCTGAGATAGAAGCAGAAAGGTCCACCTCCTCCCAATTACATTTTGAATAACTCATCAGGAACCAGAGTAGTGAGGGATGAACCAGACGAAGGAGGGTCTGAAACCTGTTTCCAAGCAGCGCAGGGTAGTACAGGGACATCAGGGGCATTAGCATCACCCAGTTCTTTTCCCTGAGCCCCCAGTGCATATTGTTTTTGTAAAATATATTTAGTAAATCACAACTCTAAAGTAATTTATTTCTATATATATTTTTTTATTTCGTAATCTTTTTCTTATTTGTTTCTTCACCGCTTGTGAAAATGCTTCTGTTTTGTTTTTTTTCTAACTCAATGCAAATTCTCACTCACTCACTCACTCACTCACTTTCTGTAACCGCTTAATCCTTATTAGGGTCACAGATACCCGTCCCGGGGTCAATGGGAGTAAGGCATGTACTCACCCTGTGTGGGGTGCCAGCCCACCATAGTAAATAGTATTAGTAAAGTTTTTATTACAAATTGTACCGTCAGCAATGAGAGTGAAAAATAAAGTCTTTAAAAGACAGGGTCTGCTCCTGCTGGCATGAGTTCCACAGGTTTCTGCAGAAGCCTTGTGTAGATGTGTAGATGAAAAGGATAAGACTAAAAGATCTCACCTTATTGTACATGTAATGACTGACAAAGAGAGGATTTACTTGCAGTTTGAAATTAGTAAAATAGTCCAGTTTTAAATCCAGTTTTACATATCCAAACAGTCTATGGTCACACCAGGGCAAACAGGTATGAGAGATAATCCAAATTTGTAGACCAAGAACAAAGCAGAGTTAGACAGGGGCAGACAGTAACACACAAGCCAGGCAAAAGACGGCATCCAAAAACAGCAAGGCAACAGGCAAGGCAAGAGGCATAGGTCAAAGAACAAAGAAAGATCAATAACAAAAGGCAAGAAAGGAAACACGGAACACTCAGTATGCCTCTTATGTCTCATGTCTTTAAGTTCTGTCTGCAAATAGGGTATTCAAGTCAGCATTTCACTGTGCTCTGTACACTGTACTTTGTACATATGATAATAATAAACTTCAACTTCAACTTCTTGCATTGCTTGGCTCAGTGGTCAATAGCAGAGATTTCTGCAGGGGGTCTTCATCTGGGATAAACAAGGGTTGGTAAATTTAAGTTTGCGCTCATTTATGTTTCTCTGGACTACAAAAGAAACATAGGATCTGATAATCTGGATAGTACCCAGTACCCCTAGTTTCAGGGTGCAACCAAGTTTTGGCAAAAGATCTTCTAGACACATAATGTGAACGCTGTGTCACAATCTAATACAATCTCTTGAGGCATTCCATAAAGTTTAAAAACATGATGAAATAACAGGTTAGCTAATTTCATGGACAAAGGTAGTTTTTAAATGGTGTGAGATCTATAAAAAAGGACACTGTGTTACCAGAGGAAGCAGGGAGATTTGTAACAAAGTCTATGTCATTGTGGGACCAAGATTGAATTGGTGTTTAGATTTGGCATTAGAACATTTAGAGCGTGCACACTGGAGCAGGTTGGGACCAGTTCTTTGCCGTTCTGGATCAGGGAGGACCACCAAAAGGTCCATAGAAGCCACTCATTTGTTCTCCCCAAACTGCCTTAAAAATGAGCCCACATTATCAGCTTTTCAGGAGTCTGTACATTTTACCTGGAGGAATTTTGGTAGGAGGTGCATTTCATTCATTGGCAAAGTTGATTTAGTCCACTATTTCCCGGTTGATGGGAGAAGTAGTACATTCCAGGCTATGATGTGTATGGGTTCTCTCATTATCTTCCTGGACCTGGAGACATAACACATCTGCTTTTCTATTATTGGAACCTGGTTGATAGGAGAGAGTGAAATTAAAATGAGCTGAAAACAAAGACCATCGTGCCTGCCTGCGATTTAATCTTCTGGCTTTCTTGAGATATTCAAGATTCTTATGATTGATCAGGATCAAAAATTGACATTTTGGCCCTCAAGTCAAAATTTATCGGACAAGCAGGCCCGAGAGTGTACCTTACCGGAGTCTGTCTAACATTGAGAAAACACAGCTCCTACCCCTTCTGTAATAATTGCCAAACTCAAAAAATTGTTGTACCTCTTTCACAGATTGAGGAAGTGGACATTTCAGGATGGCTTGAACTTTGGTTGGCTCCATACTGACTCCTTTTTCATCAATTATGTTTCTAAGAATATCTTAAGGAATACATATTTTAAACCCAGATAATTTATTTTCCAGTAGTTGCCTGAGTTGTGCTCTGACCTGTTGTTGGTGAGTTGTTAATTCTGGAGAGTATATTAGAATATCATCAATATATAACCAAGACACAAACACCCAGAAACTCAGCAAGGACTTCATTGTCAAAGGCTTGGAATACTGATGGGGTGTTAGAGAGTCTCTACAGCATTACAAGGTATTCATAGTGGGTAGGGGGTAGTGTTTTCCACTCATCTCCCAGAGAAAATCTAATCAGGTTGCATACACCTTTAATTTGAAGATTTTACAACCTCTGACCTTATCTTTGTTAAGGTAAGGAGAAGTGATTTTTACTTGTTATTTAATTGCACACTAGTGAATACATGAATGTAGCCCTCCATTTTGTAACAAAGAAGAAGCTAGAATCAACCAAATGGTTCTGAGCTAAAGGGCCTTTGAGGTGTAAAACCTTTGGTTAGGCATTTAGAGAGGATATACATGCCCCTTAGGTAATTGTTGTCTTGTTATTCCCTCTTCACTTGATTGGGTCTTACCAATCAGTCTGCATTGGTTTGCCGTGTTCACTGAGTACAGTGTTTTATTTCGTACAGGGTTTATAGCCATACTCCCATTGAAGATTAGCCAATCTAGTGGAAAGACAGATGCAGAGTGAGGTTTTCATCTTGACATGCATGTTCCGTTTTTAATTCAGCCTTGGGAATAGAGTTTTTAGTTTAGGTTCACTGAATAAACTTGTAGCCGCACAGGACTGGAATTGTAGTGCAAATTCAGCAGTAGGGATTAAAATTTATAAGTCTACGGACCTCAACTATGTATAGTTCTGATTGCACTCTGCCATCACTCACTTCATTGCCTCCCCCATGAGTAGTGAGATCAAAAAATTATACTTTGGCTTCATTGGATAGAAAGGATTTGGCATGGAACTGGACAGCAGGAAGTGGTGTGGCTTCTGTTGTTTGCGGCTCTGGAGTATGTGGTAAACATAATTCCTGGAGTGTATCATGGATCTGTTTCAGTAATACGTTTTTTCCAGCATGGCTCCCTGATGTGCCAGAGTTTGGAGTATGGTGCTGGATTCTGCTGAATCCATTGTGGGACAACAATGCTGTAATGACTCACAAAAAGAAGACCCAGTTGCGGTTTGAAGTTTAATAGTAAAATCCTGTTTTACATATCCAAACAGTCAATGGCTGGCATTGGGCAAACAGGTATGACAGAGATAATCCATAATCATATTCCAAGAACAAAGTAGTGTCAGAGAGGGGCAGACGGTAACACACAGGCTAGGCAAAAGGCAGAATCCAAAAACCATGATCAGGACTGACAGAGGCAAGGCAAGAGGCAAAAGACAAATTACAAAGAAAGAAGAAAAACAAAGGCAAGAATGATAACAGGGTATGATAAACTACAGCCCTAGTGGTGAAGAGTGTGCATTGCAGAGCTGGATGTCACATTACAGAGGTTTTAACAGGGTCAGTTTACTGACCATAACATTATTTTGTTTTTCAAAATTAGCATATTTCAAAATTCACATTTTCAAAATTCGAAAACTTTCTGTTTATTTCCAGATGTATGTAATTCTATATGTTTAGAAACATGTAGATTTATAGGCAGTTTTAATAAATGTCTATATCACAAGCTACAATAAAAGGATTGGTAATTGTATTGCTTAAACATTTTAGCAACAAGGTCAAATTGTATCTCCATGTAAACATTAGCTTGATTACTATTACAAAAAAGAAAAAAAAACAGTTACAAAACTCTCCTTACTGCATGATCTTTCCTAATTCTAAACCTAATACTGTTGATATTCCACTGTATTGCACTAGATAGTTTGTTACCAATGACCGAATCTGTAGATAATATATAGGGGACCTTAAAAACAAACATTGACTGAAAATAATAAGACACTATAAACTGTGTGAATTGGCATTGTGGTGCAGTGGGTAGAGGGCAGTTTGATCTGTGATGGACTGGTGACCTGTCCAGGGTGTTTCTCTGGAACAGACTCCAGTACCCCCATTACCCTGGGTAAGGATAAGCAATTCAGATGATGGATTAACATGTTTTAACTTCATATGAAAAGTATTTTTGAGACATGTACAATAACTTCATTGTGTTGAATTGGACTGTTTCCCAACAATCTACATTTACCAACAAATACGTTTCAAAAGAAAGCCTTTGTGGGTGGAGCATCAATTGAAAACCGCAGAATTTTGGCAATATAAATGCTGATACTCATTCAGTGCCAGGCTGAATTAGCCACTGGCGGAAGTGATTGCTGGACCATGTTTATTGAGCACCGATCCGGGGTCATGTCCTCTATACAAATTATACATCACACTCACAATAATATGCACAGCCACTGCTGAGATATGGGAAGAATATGGGCCGCTAATTGTGTTTACTGTGTGCGGGGGAATGACGGACAGAGTGTCAGCATGTGTTTGTGCCAACTCATGCCAGGAACATCTGTCATTAATACGGCATGGACGAGCGCTGGGAGACTGAGATAATGATGCAGGCACTGGCCTTTTTACCCGGGACGCAAACTAATGTGTCTGCTGTTACAATTTCGCAGCCAGTTCAGCAATAAAGGAGAGAGTGCTAGGAGGAAGCAGACAGTGAGAGGGATAGAGCGAGGAAAAGTGGAATGAGTAGGTAGAGGAGGAAAAAGTGGACAGAGACTATTTGATAGCTAAGAGAAACAGCTCTCCATCCGGAATGTCAACTGAATTTCTGCTTCCAAAAATTGCTTGAAAGGTCTCAGTACAACTGATGTGGAAAAAACATCCAATAGATCACGGCCTGTCTGTTGCAGTCCTGGGGACAGTTCAGGCGTCCTCTGACTCCAACACACCTGATTCAGCTCATGATGAGCTTGACAGTTACCTAATGAGGTAGATCAGGAGTGTTGTGCACGGGAACCACTGAGACTGACCAGTGCTTCTCAGTCACGGTCTTAGAATACAACTGCCCTGAGATGGCACCCAGTTCTAACCCATTTCAGGTAATGAAGAGCTTGTTAATTAGTTCATCAGGTGCACTGGGAGAACTCCTAAAATCCTCTTCAAAACACTAAGGAAAACTGATGTAGTTAATACTTAATACTTATTGTTAATCAATAAGAAATCTACTAGAATTTCTGTCCATGTCCAGTTGGCTTCACTGTGTCACCTTGGGGGAATCTTGATCCCACAGGTTGTTTTTCCTGTCCAGATCCTGGGTTGAGCCTGCTTCATCATTTTGTTGGGTTATCACCATGGTACTGGGTAGTTACCAAGTTACCATGGCGTGGCAATGAGATGATTAAGTCATGGTCATGACATTTTGGACACGCTACATGACTTCCAAAGTGGTCAGAGGGCTGTACTGTCCACATTGTACAACTTGTCCTGTAATCAGGGGTCTTGAAGTTTTTGTGGTTTGGGCACTTAATGGCTGAGGTCACACACAAGGTCTTTCTCCAGGAATCTTTGACCAGTCTGTGTGCTCTCCAAACACAGGGAATACTGGATACCCTGCAAAGGGAAATGGATGGCAGCAAGAAGCAATACAAAAGATGTAGAAAAAGAAAAATATTCATATGTTATTAAGGACTAAAAATTCTTCTCCTAGGTGTCCCTTCACCCTGTTTCCTGGGTTCTTATTGGCTGTAGCTTGTCATCACATTGCCACTTTCCACACTGCAGGTTCTGGACTCTCTGACAGGGCCAGAATTTTAGCCTGCTAAAGCACCAGCAAGTCTTTTCAATGACATCTTTAAACAATTTACAAATAATGATAAAGAGCCAATTTGTGATCCCCATTCTCCAGAAACTTTTGTTTAGTAAAGCACGGTGTAGTGTGAACTTGTTGGAATCAGATAATTATTCCCATGGCTCACTAATTCATTGCTACGCACTAAGATGCCTTTCCTATTACAAATATTAAAAATATATATTTTTCTTAAGAAAGGGTATGTCCAATAAAATCCAGATGTTTTCTTTTAACTACTGTTAAGTGATGCTATTAAAGATACATGTTTTTGTCATTGGGTTTTTAGGAAGAGGTGAGTTAACAATGTCCAGAAGCTGAAGCGTAAAATATGGGAAAACTCAGGAATATACTTGTCATGCTGTGAATGGACAACTTCCAGGTTAGGCCTGCAAACGTAAATAGACAGAGACAGTGCAGGTGGGACAAATGAAAATCTGGTTCAGAAGTCCTGTCAGTCAGAGAATTGGACAGTATGAAAGATCTTTCTGGAAGCAGACTTCCTGAAATTAAATATTTCTGGTGCTGATTGGATGGTAAAGGATTAAAGCTTGAAAAAATCCAAATAGTTAGCTAACATGAGTTAAAAATAATCAATTTCTGGGCCCTTCCACAGCCTGTTGGTTTATGTTGGATATAACCAGTATTTGACCAGTACTGAGGACTGTACAATCATATGAGGTTTTCATTTTTTCTTATTATGTGATAAGGCTAAATTCAGCATACTGTAATTCATTACAGGAGGTACAGAGTGGATTTGTTTGTTTATTTATGAAGGTACAGCACATCCTAGTGGAGGAGATGTCAGTTTCTTTTATTTGTGTGTGTGTGTGTGTGTGTGTATATAAACTGCTGCTTTTGGAATGGCTAATGAGTCATGGCTGGATTTTGAGTGTAATTGCCTGGAATGAAGTTATGAAAGGAATGGCACCTCAATAACACAGGCAGAGTAGGGCTGAAAAATTAATGAAATATGTCCCCTTTAATGTACACCTTTATTTTATAAAGTCTCAATACAGCAAAATAAAATATTGAATGCAATGCCACAAAAAAGAAGCGCAAATAAAATACAAAGCGGCAGTGAGGTTTGATTTTGAATCAAAGGAAAAATAAAAAAGTTCAATTTCCTTGACCTTGCAATAAATGTATGTAATAGTAATAATAGACAAGTTTATTAAGTAAAGGGATATACACTTCTGTTCAAAAGTTTGGAACCACACACACATATACACACGCACACACACACACACACAATTTACTTGGATGTGAATGTTTGTGTGGGTTAGGATTTAATCACAGTGCCTTTTAAGTTCCTTTTATATAAATAAGCTCTGTTCTGAGTGGCCATTTTGTACTGTGCCTGCTTCAAAAAGCATTTTAGACTGAAACACTCCTTATGACTTCAGTGTGAATGGGCGAGGCCATAAACATTAAGCATTTATATTTAATATGAAAATTCTGGGTTGTTTTGTTTAATTAAACAACCTAAAATATTAATATGGCAGCTGATTCCAAACTGTTGAACGGCGGTGTATGTACATTAAGCATATGGACATTAAAAGACTTAGGAATGAAGATCTGATTTGGGGCAGAAAAAAACTCAAAACATTTCAGTTATCATAAAAAGATCAAAAACAGAAATATTTCCATAAAAATGATACTCTGTTTCATACTCTACATTTGATTGTATAGCAGAATAGGTCTAAAAATAGCGGACTACGCTCTTCCTTCTTATATACTTTGGTCATACTAGAATAAAGCATCTTTTATAGTCTTGGATGTGCATTTTTTTAAATAAAAAGAAATCAGTACATTATACAGTTATATGCATGCCTCCAGTCAAATGACGTTTTAGTTGACATTGGGGAAAAAAAAAAAAACGTCAAATATGGCCTGTGCAAAAGTAATGGCACATTTTGTATGTTGTTTCATTCTGTATAGTAATCCGTTAAAATAAGCAAATAAAAAAAAAACCTTACATTAAATTAAACTAAACTTTAAACAATTTTAAGGGTGTTCCTTGCAGAAAATGTGGACTTCACTCAGAAAATCAACAGGATGCGTCATTTGACTGGGGGCGCACAAACTTTTGCAGACATCTGGACATTCCGTTTCTTGCTCTTGACCGGTGTCACATGCGCTCGCATCTGGCTTGTGCCATCACCTCTTCCGACCTTGTTTCTGTCGTTCGGTCAGTAAACAGACAGACAGGAGCTGGCATTGCACAGGACATTAAAATGACCACCCTTCCCAGCGATTTGGACAGTTGACTGCACAGCACGCCCCAAAGCACTCCAAGTAGCCAACTTGGGCAGTTTGGCTCGGAGACCTCCTGCTAAGTAGACGCGTCCTGGACCTGCTGTAAGTGTCTTCCCAACTTTTTCCTATTATTCACGAACATGTGACGAGCGAATCGTATTGACGCGAGAGCGGTTTACCCGAGGTCGTCAGGGCGATGTAAAAACACGGCCGTTTCTAGAAAGTGCTTTTCAGGACTTTTTTTCAATTTCAAAGGGAGTCAGCAGGGATTCTCCCTAATTTTGCACAGTTCGCTGCTTCTCCAGCAAGAACGAAATGGGTTCATACGCCGAGCAGGAGTGTAAACCTATTAGTGTGTGTGTGACAGTGGAGATTGTGTGGGTGCGTCAGCGTGTGTGCCACCAGAGAAGGCCGTGATACCTAATTAACCCCCCCAAATTAACGGCAAATTGTCATTATTTCCCTGCTGAAATGTGAAGCACGGAAAAGAAGTGCATCATGTATCTGATTTTCCGGAAAAAATTGGGCACCGTCTACAATATCTGAGTCGACGAGGCAGGTAATCAAACTCGTTTTACACATAATTTCTCATTATTATGGCCCCTCAGTTATCGTCTGCCAGCACCACTCATTAAAGCTGGAAAACAGGATCCTATTAAGCCCGACGACAATACTGGGGAACGTTGGAAATGTTCAAAACAAACACAACCCACACGCTGTGAACAAAAGGACGCACCCCACTGAACATACAAGGTAGCTGCCAAAAGACAAAAGACAAGTCAATGGAAGTGGAAAACTAACATAAATGAAAAGTAGTCCCAGGTGTAGATACAATTTCAGAATGTTAATAATAAGCCTGTGGCAGTTTGTCCTCTTTCAGCAAAGCTGAAAAGGCTGATAACATGATTGTCAGACACGAAGCAGAATAAAACAGTGAGCGGAGAAAAATGTCCCTGGTCCTATTGACCTCTGTAGTGTCATCATTCTGTGGTGGGCTTCATGCTTTTAGTTTCTGAAAATCGTATCCAAACACAATACATTTCATCCTATGTACGCTACCATGCAAAAGTCTTCGAAACCTGAGAAAATTACTTTTAAAACCTGTTTAACTGAGCAGTATACATTTTAAAGCTAATATTACAATATATGCAAATAATATTAATCAAGTAAATTTTAAGTATTTTAAGATTTTAAGTATTCTATGTGTTTGCTTTATCATTTCTATACCTCTGATTACGAGAGCCCAGTTCTACATAGTAGTTCTCATCAAATACCTCAAACACCTGGTTCAGCTCCATCAATACTTTAAATAAAATCAGAAGCTGCTGATGGATTTTCACAAATCCATACGATGGCTGGAGGCATTGAGGAGAAATCTGGAACCGAACCTGTGTTCTTATGACCAGCTCACAAAACTTCAAATACTTTTTTGTAAACAAAACAAATCTTGATATTATTTCATGCTTTCTTGTTTGTTTGCATTTTTTCTAAAGTGAACTTGTGTATTTGCTGGTAGAAAGTCTCTTGCTGCTCAGATAAATGGGTTTAAGCTGTTTGCACATAAGCCTAAAACTTTTGCACAGTACTGTACATAACCCATGTGTGTAACCATGCTATAAACATGTTATGACAGGTGTCATATGCCATCACGCATGTTGACTTCCGAGGTCTCTAGAACTATACATGCTCTGCCCACACATGTATTCCCTCATAGCAACTGTTGCTAAGGTTGGACTGGTTTAACATTAAAAAACCCTATTGAGAAATTACACGCAATTCATTCTTTGTCATACACTAAATAGTATGTCAGTCATTTCCAGTATTTAATTTGAAACTGTATGAAAAGTCACGCTGTTATAATGAACTATTTTTGTAACATTCATATGACAAAAATATAACAATTATATTTTAAAACATTTTCTCACTACATCAAGGTTTAAGTTGGAACAGATAAAAAGGAATCATCTGTGCCACATAAAAAAGCAGTGATTTTTATTTAGTGTTTCTCACTCTCTCTGTGCTACATTAAATCTAATTAAACAGGACTAATTATTTCCTCTCTGTAATGAATCATGCAGTTGGACTTCCATATCCACTGTGCGCTCGGAAAAGCTCATACTGTGATATAATGTGACATAATTTGACAAGAGTAAACTATTATACTGTTCATATATATAGGAGTGAACAACGATATATGAGTGAATATATAGAGTATATAATGATATACATATACAGTATATATATAAATATACATACACTACCAGTCAAAAGTTTGGACACACCTCATTCAACGATTTCCTATGATTTTATTATTGGCTACATTGTAGATTAATATTGAAAATATCATCTATTGCTTTAATGACAACTTTACACACTCTTGGCATTTTTTTCAATCAGATTCATGAGGTATCGACCTGGAATGCTATTTAATTAACAGGTGTTCTTCGTCAGGAATTTCTTGCCTTCTTAATGTGTTTGGGGTTATCAGTTGTGATGGTTGGGTTGGTACACAGTTAGTAATCATATTTAACTATGGTTCTACTCCACGTTATAAACATATTACACATAACAAAACATATTCTGGTTTGTTTAACTCTTTCTTTTGTTTATTGCATAATTCCATGTGTTCCTTCATCATTTTAATTGATTTAAATATTAATCTATAATGTAGAAAATAATAAAAACAAAGAAGGTGTGGTCAAACCTTAGACTGGTAGTGTGTGTGTGTGTGTGCGTATACATATA
>JBBPCY010060465.1:0-12522 GCA_037974405.1 Brachyalestes nurse
ATATATTTACACCTTAAATATAATTAACGAATTCATTAAAAATGTTCATGTTCCTGACATTACATCAGCCGTGATTCTCACCAGGGTATGAAAAAGTCTCACAATAACCAAATACTTAAGTTTTGTATGTTTTTTTATTAAGCAAAGGGTTTATTTGTGACATTTCTTTTACCTCCAACCCACCTGCCAAACCCCCACACAAAACCGTGGGATTCCTAAAAGCGCAGAAGGATTATGCAATGCATACACTAAACAACTGCAGTGTGCATCACTGAGAAAGAGGGGGTAAGTTCAGTCTTTTTTGCATCTGCACAATAAGGGTTTAGTAGGAGTCACGAATACCTTTTAAGTGGGTGTGTTTTGCGTATGCATATGTGTATGTCTGTGTGATGTAACTTTCAAGGGATAATACCATAATTTTTCATGTTATACGTCACCGATACATGTTTTACCCAAATGAGTGTTTGCTGAGTTCTTGCCAAGCACCATAATTATTGGGCAAAATATGTTCTGTACAATAATGGTGTAATGTAAAAGTACTACCAAAGTCTCATGTTGCTTCTTTAGACAAGTTAAAATATTTCAGATCATTAGCAGTGCCTAAGCAGTAGTTTGTATACAGGTAATGACCAAATAAATGGTGAACTAATGACAAACCAAACTATCAGTTAACAGTGTACTTACTTAATAATTGGTAAGTACCTAATCAGCTACTAAGTAATAACTAATAATTCTTAACCGGTCAACTAATGTATAAATAATGAATAATCCATGACTTATTAACAACATTGTATATACACATAATCTATTACATAACCTATTTAGAACCACTTATAAAGTTTTGCTTAATGGCTAAACATTTGAGACCTTCAAGATATTGTCACAGTTACTGTAGATAAGCCTTTCAATTAATTTCTATCTTCTGTTTCTTTACAACAGAGAGCAAAGCACAAAGCAGTTAGCATTTTCCCCCATGCTTATGACGCAGCTGTTTTTTTGGACATAGCTCTATTTGTCTAAGGGCTATTTTGGGACCTTGTCAGACCAGTTGTCATATTGGGCGTAGCAATATCGTTCAAACATTGTTCAAAGTCATTATTATTACTAAATCACCAAGGCTATAATTAACAGTATAGCAGTATGTAATAACACAGGAATATTACCATAAAATATTTAAGACATAAAAATGATTACAGTGTATGCAAATAATAAAATACATATTTTAATCAGGGGTGTTGTTAGGCCCAGGTATCTAAAGCTACAGTCCTGAAGGGATTATGATTACCCTCAGATCTAAAACTAACTTTTGGTTTTGGTTTTGCATTTTTGGTTCATTCTGATGCCTACTGAAACTATCCACACCCTTAATATTATTCTGTTTTACACCTTTCCCCTAACCCCTGCCCTAGAAAACAAAAACATTTTATCATGGCACCCAGGTTGAAGCCCAGTATTTCAAAATAATTACTTGCCACTGATTTTAAAATGAAGTATTTATATCTTTTTAGATTCATTTGAATTTAAATGAATTAATTGTGTAAATAGTAAAATGCTACAGAAATAAAATAATGCTTTTGATTTAATTTTACCTCAGATGCATGTCTACTCATTTAAATATTTTTGATAAAGTATAATTTTTAAATGCTTTTTTTGTTATTATTAAAATATAGTGACCAAATGTTATTTTTTATGATAAACTAAGTGAAAACCCCACTTTTTGTTTGATCTTATTTTTCAGATTAGTGCTCAGGCTAGCTCTGAGAGCATATGGACAAGAGGAAATAAAAATCAGATATACAGTAATAGGTTTACATGACTGATTCTGCTTATTAAAATAAAGGACATTTCATTGGGATGAGATGTACCAGAAGAAGGCAAAACGTTACACAACAGAGGCTTAACTTTCAGCATTAATTGTTGCAGGTTCTACAGGTGCTCATTCCATTCCAATGCCATTTTCTTTTGACAGCCTGAGGCAGGGGTGTTCTGGCGGACCAGTCACTGTGCACATAAGTGCTTTCTCGCTTCTAAATTTGTGGTTTTCTACACTGAACTGAACTCATAAAGCTGAATTGGGTGGAAAGTGTTGCGGCTTAGATTGACACCTGTGAGTGTTGTCTTAATTGTAGAAATGGTTAAACATAACAGTTAAAAAAGAAATATAGTTAATTTCTGTTCTGATCCACTCAGGGTAAAAGCTATTCCTTTCTTTGGGTGTGTTAAATTCAGTTTTTGGGGATTTGTAGCTTAGTTTAAAGATATATGTTCCCTCACTATATGCATAATTTCCATCATACAGCATCATATACTTCATATAACACACTTCAGAGAATCAAACTTACAGTTTTGTCTTAATAATATGTCCTGCACTTCATTATATTTGACCTCTATCTATGTAAATTAGTTTACAGTTACACCTGGCAGGGTGTTGCTGTATGAAGAACAAAGGGATGGTGCATGATTGCGAAGTGAGTTTGAGAAGATGTTTTTTACAGAGTGCTCTGTATTGCAAAAGATGTCAAACTGTCTCCCATCTGGGCCACACCTCTGCTGAGATGAGTGTTTTCTGTCTTTTACTTTCAAGAAAGCCTTAATTATTAATGAGGCAGATGACAAAACCTTGCAGAACTGTGACCTTGAAGGAATCCAGTTTTACACCCTTTACCCCATTTATCACTAATGAGGTTCTCAGCACAAACCCGCTGTCAGTCAAATATTTTTTGGGTTATGGACTCTCATCCAAACAGGAACACTGAAATGTGTGTGTGTGCGCGTGTGTTTGGTGATACAAGTGTATCAGGCATGCTTTAAAAAGCAGACATCTTCTGAATGTTATACTTGATTCCACCTGTCCTCTGTATGTCCTTTTTGTTTGTTTATTGAATGTTATTGTAAAGTGTAAAGTGTCCTTGAGCTCTGGAAAGGCGCTATATAAATAAAAATTATTATTATTATTATTATTAGAAATGGCAATAGGTGTAAAGCATGCTTTGATCATCCTGTTCTGCCGTTCAGAGAGAGACAGCTCAGATGGCCCGATCTGGAATTTAGCCCTATATGTCGTCATATGGGGAAATTATCCCTCCCGTTTCTCGATCTTTGCCCGCCCAGAGAATTTCGACCCTTCCCTAAAAAATGAGCTCCACCGACAGTCATGGCTTACAGACGAGAGAAGCATGGCAGTTGCTCGGTGCTTAGATGTAAAAATGAGCACAAATGTATTTTTTTATTCCTTCACGCAAGCCTCTGAAGAACCTGTGGTTAAATGTTATTTTTTCTGGAAATACGCTGACACGACTTCCAAAAACTTTTGGACCAGGACCAACTCTCCCTGGACAAGTAAGACAACTTAATGCTATATAATTTTGTTGCTTTGCTGTATATGGTTTTACTCTTAAAATGTGGCTGTAACATTAGCTCTGCAGCTAACAGCTAAAAGACCAGTTAGCAGGCTACTGTTGCAAATGTAAAGGTAGATAGCATCAGATATGTGTGTGAATGGTGTGTAAATACACATGTTAACTCAAGTGTTGTATGTTATTTGGGTAACCGTGTTGCTGTTAGTGTTATGGCACGCATGATATCTGCCTTGAAATGACTGCTGAGTGAGCACCTCTGCAAACCAGGGTGATCAGATGAGAATGGGTAAAATCTGAGGAGTCTTACAGTAATGGGGCTATAGGCACTAATCTCAACATCTTTCCTATCAAGGAAATTTCCCAAATCTCACTACAGACAAATACAACTGCCTTTTACCAGCGACGTGATGGCAGTAGCCATTGCTATACACTGTAAACATTAGCACATGGTACCGTGGCCACAAGCTGGCCCCTCCCCACCCTCCTCCTTGCCCCGCCTCTCAGAAACGGCATGTGCAGGGAGATGTCATTGTGGGACTAGTTCTAAGTGGCAGTAATTCTGCATCAAGGCTGAATTTCGGAAAGAGACTTTTGATGCAGTATTAGGGGACCACTAGGACCTATATAAAAGCATAACAAATCTGCATGTCATGGGACCTTTAAGGTGTTCTGTCCCCAGATGTGGTGTGGAGCATTACCCTCACTTTTGTCATCCGCCTTTATTCATCTCGTGTTTCAGTTTTTCGTGTCTGGCCCCCGTGCCTGTTTTCTGTTGTAGTTTCATTTCTGTTTCTAAATAAATCCTCATAAATGGAAGTCTGCATCTGTGCCTTACCTTCTCTTCCTGGACACGGATGGTACGTGACAGAATGCTCCACCTAACAAGGCACAGCAGACTTGACGACGGGTCCGTGGGGACATGCCAGCATCATGCCAGCATCTCCACCTTGCACTGGACCCGGCAGATCCAAGATGGTGGCCCCCGTAGTGGCCCGAGCCAGCCGTTTAGCAGCTCTAACCTGCTGTTTAGCTCCTCCAACATGTCTCCAGCCCCTTGTTTCTTCCACCTACAGCAGGGAGACTGCCCTGTGAGTGAGTACACGGCGGAGTTTCGCACCCTGGCGGTCCAAACTTTGTGGGGCGATGCAGCCTTTCGAACCACATACCATGAAGGTTTGAATCCTCGCCTAAAAGACGAGATGGCTGTCAGCCTCCGCGTGAAGCTTCGCCTTGGCTGCCGCTCAGCTCTCTCCTTGACTCCGGCCTGCCGCTTAGCTCTCTTCTCGACTCCGGCCTGCCAGCCCAGTAGCCTTCTCAGCAGCTCCAGTTAGCCCAGCAGCCTTCTCAGCAGCTCCAGCCAGCTCAACATCTTTCTCCGTGGCCCCAGCCAGCTCAGCACCCTTCTCCGCGGCCCCAGCCTTCTCCGTTAGCCAGCAGCCTAACCTTTTCCGCAGCGCGCAGCAGCTCTCTCCCCGTGGCTCAAGCGCGCAGCAGCTCTCTCCCCATGGCTCAAGTCTTTCCCCCTTCACATGGGCCACAGCTCGCCCCACACACCATTCTTGCTGGCCACTCCGATAATCTTCCACCAGGACCTGGTCCCCTTCCTGCAGTGACCTGCCTGGTACATCTGCCTATATGATTTCTTCACTCACCGGTCGCAGCACCCTTGGTTGTTCCTTCCTGAGGCATGCAGCTACTTCCACTGGGACCTGTGGAACCACCGGCTCGAGGTGACGACATACAGAGAAGGCCTGGACACATGCCCACAAGCCCTTGGTAAGAGCTGTTTTGAACAAAGACACCAGGGAGCCGCGCCATGCTTTCAACACCTCCCAACAGTGCCTAATAATGTTCATTCCCAAAATTCCATATGGGGCTGGCAGGTGCTGGTCCTCCACGATCACCACCCCCCCATTGGGGAATCTGCACCCGGTGACCCGCCTATTTACTGCTTCAGCCTCTTTCTTCAGACATTCTCTCACCATATGTCCCGGCTCCCCACAATGGAGGCAGATGGGGAGGTTCCAGCCTGAGGTTCCAGCACTCTTTGTTCATTCCACAGGTCAACTAGCCACATATCATGCAGCCCCTTCAGCTGTTCACACACTTCCTGATGAATTTCATCTCTCAAGGAGAGCATTGGACCGCCCCCTTCCCCGGGGACCCCCTTGACCCCCAGTGGCTTTGTGGACCAATGCACCATTGTGTGGCGAGCATCCACCCCTGCAGGCCACCTTCTCTGAGGGGTTCCTCCTCCACCTCCTTAGCGTCCTTGCAGGCTTCCACAAATGTGAGCTGACTCGCTCTCCGAATCAGCTTTTGCAACTCGCTCTTCACAGGGCCACTGTGAAGGCCACATCATCGTCTTCCCCTTCCTTCACAAGCTCCTTCTGGCGCCACCTGGTATGACATTCCTGGAGACGGAGGATGAACGACCCCACCCTCTCTCCGGGCTGTTATTTACATGCATAAAAATCGGCCCTCAGCCTCACCAGTCCTATATCATTCCCATACAGCCCTTCTAAAAAAGTCAAGATTTTAACTGCTGCGTCCCTCTGTTCTACTGCAAGCAGCTCGACTTCCCTCCTAGCATCCCCTGCTAAAGATGCTAAGGACGAAGCTGACCTGCTGTATGGCTGCTGGGCACATATGCCAACTTCGATGGTGTGTTTCCATTCTTTAAACTCTGTTTTCACAGATCCATCGAATTTGGCCAACCACAAACCGCCCAAAAACCAGGGAAACAGGCTCTCTCCAGTTTCTCCCTGGTCTGAAGCCCCCACCCAAACACCCATATAACACAGAGTTTCTGACACACGGCACCTCACACTAGAACCCACAGCAATTTAGTTCTTAATTGCACTGCACACACTTCTAGCCAAAGCACAGCACTCAGATATGGTTTATACAAGGGAGGGGGAAACAAACAAAGAATGAACACATACACAACCAGAATGAAACCTTCATCAATAAATAATAAGGATAAACCTAAACAGAAAAAAAGAAAATAAAAAAAACCAAACGTATTAATTTCTGGGCCTCGGTTGCCACCCCGAAATAAATAAATAAAACGAAACTCAAACCCCCTGGCTGGCAGCACCACTGTTCCCCGTGCTCCTCGTACATGGTTCCAGACACGATACGGTGCCTCTTTCTCTTGGTCTTTGTCCACCACGGGTTCGCCTCAGTGTATTGAAGTGGTGTCCATCCAACCCACCAGTCACGACAATCGTTGGACCTCTTCCCTCGTCCTCCTCCCGTCCGGCACGACTCGAGCTTCTACGAGACACAAACACACAGAAACCTCAGCCCACTTGTTTCCCCCCTCGGCCCAAGACTGGCTCACACACACCCTAGGTAGCTTAGCCACTTCCCTCCATGCCGGCTGGGGATCGTGGCTGGTTACTGCGCTGGCTCACTTGCTCCCTCGCTCCGTCTGCCTCCTTTGTTACCTTCAACCCCTCAGACTCTGCTCTAGTAGTCTCCACCCAGCAGCGGGGGCACCTACGAGAGAAAACAAAGAGACGCCTTCCACGCCGCGACTCGGCTTGCCTCACTATCGTTGCCAGCCCCTGACTCGGACTCTGGTACCCTAGTCCGCTCTCATGGCTCAATTTTCGCGAGGCTGCAGCTCCTAGTCGCTTGAGAAAGCTTAACCAAGCTTTTCCCCCAAAAAATGTCCAGAGAACTGTGCACCCCAAGCATGGCCGCCGCCAGGCTAATAAAGGCCCCAAGCCCCGCCGAGTGCCCCCTGGCACTGCCGAACCAAAAATAAACCCACAAAATACAGAAAAGACAGACACCACACAAAACGCACACACAAAAGAAAAAAGCACATCCTGCGCCCCCCTAGACACAACAGTGTTCTTTATACAGAGTCTTTTATTACACCTTAGTGAGATCAGCAGTATATAAGTGCTATTCACATAATTAGTGATGTTTAACATGGTAAGACTATTGTACATAATAATAAAAATATATTGCACATAATGAAACAATTTAGCACCCAAACTGCACATGATACTGCACGTGGTAATTCTATTGCAGATAAATGAGTCATGGAGGTCTTCAGGAGCGGCGCCTGCACTCCAAAATGACTCAGCAGTGGCATCAGCCATCTTTTACGGTGTGGTCTGCTGGGGCAGCAGCATCTCCGCTGGGGATAGAAAGAAACTGAACAGGCTGGTCCAGAGGGCCAGCTCAATTCTAGGATGCCCTCTGGACTCAGTGGAGGTTGTGAGTGACAGGAGGCTAAGCTGTCATCCCTGTTGGACAACATCTTCCACCACATGCAGGAGACTTTGACAGAACTTAGCAGCTCCTTCAGTGACAGGCTGCTGCACTCACGGTATGGGAAGGAGAGATTCAGAAGGTCTTTCTTTCCAGCTGCTGTAAGCCTGTACAACCAACACCTTGCAGTTGGCCACACACACAAACAAACACACATATCCAAACATCTCCCACCACATGCTGGAGACTTTGACAGCACTTAGCAGCTCCTTCAGTGACAGGCTCCTGCACCCACGGTGTGGGAAGGAGAGATTCAGAAGGTCTTTCCTTCCAGCTGCTGTCAGGCTGTACCACCAACACCTTGCAGTTGGCCACACATACAAACAAACAACTTAACATCACTGGATCTCTAAACACTTAAAAGCATTACTCACTAAGCTACACCAACCAACATTCACCGCGACAGAAGCTAATCAATGGATCTTATTTGTAATTTGACACAGCTTGTGAGCACCTGGGCTTAAAGCTGGTGGTTCAAAGTAGGAAAGCTTTTGGAAAAGTTTCATGCATAGCCTTCTAATTACAGTGAAGGTAGTAGTCACCAGTCCTCCTCCTGGAGATCTGCTATCCTGCAGTATTTATCCAACATATATTTAACATCTTAATGGTCCAGCCAATCAGGAACCGCAGACTATGGCTGGAACTAGACTTATCAGGAAGGTAGATCTCCAGGACAGTGTTGGTGACCACAATTCTACTGTGGCATCTGAATACAGTGCATGTTCAGTCTGAGGACAAACTGAAGTGGCATCCAAAAATTCAACAGGATTTTGGTTTAAACTATGCAAAGAATTTCATAAAAATTTCATATTCTAACTTGTCTGCGTGTTAGATTGTTGGATTTTGAGGCATGCCTGAAGTGTTGTTTCTTTTTAAGGAAATAACAGGCTTCCATGTGGAGAGGGAGATTGACAGCAATTTGGACCACCACACAGAAAACAAGAAGAAGCTAAAAACAA
This sequence comes from Brachyalestes nurse, assembly GCA_037974405.1. Taxonomy (NCBI): domain Eukaryota; kingdom Metazoa; phylum Chordata; class Actinopteri; order Characiformes; family Alestidae; genus Brachyalestes; species Brachyalestes nurse. Next base: position 8,609 of record JBBPCY010060465.1, read on the forward strand.
CTAATTACCATGTCAAGATTTTCTTTACCCCATTGGTTAACACAAGCTACCATTTTTTCTTACCAAAAAGTCTAAAAGCCTAATGGCTGAAAACAGACAAAAAATGCTCAGTTGCTAGGAAACTCAACATTTTGTTCCTTTTTTCTGGATGAATGAAAGCATATTTGGGGAAGAAATTTGGCAATTAGGAATGCACAGGTGTGATGTTCAGCATTTGGTTGTTTTTATTTTGTTGATGCAGACTGCCCACTTGAGTGTTTGCAGTTTTCATGGGCGCGCACACACACACACACACATATATATATATAAGCACTATTTCATTTGGTGGCAGCACATGCGGGAAACACAGGGAAAATTCATTTTATTTACATGGGAATGAAACAGATATTTCTATCTGAGAACGTTATCTTACGCTTTGGTTTTTTGGCCTCCATCTAAACAAAGACTAATGATTGGCATTCCGTGTCTGAAATAAACCTTTTCTGTTATTCATGGGTTCACTGAATGACAGGCAACCATAAAAATAAAAAAAAACTTAACCAGACTAACAAGGACATTGCACGTTCTGCTGTCCTTTGCTTCACTGACACCTAGCTCAGTGAACGCACCCCTTAAACCTGCCGGGCTTTCACCTCCCTCGTGTAGACCGTGAAGAAGTGGACCAATGCAGCAAAGCAAGAACAGCAGGACTGTTTTGACTGCACTGATTGGACTGTTTGAGGCTGCAGCTGATAATCTGGATAAGCTGACAGACAGTGTGACATCATACATCAGTTTTTGTGAAGATGTCTGTGTGCCAACCAAGACCTTCTGCACATACAACAACAATAAACCATGGTTTGCTCCCAAAATGTAACATCTTTACCAGGCCAAGGAGGATGCCTACAGAAGTGGGGACAGGGCCCGATACAAACAAGCCAGGAACACGCTGATAAGCGATATCAGAGTGGCTAAAAACAGGTACTCTGAGAAGCTGAAAGAATGGTTCTCAGCCAGTGACCCTGCATCAGTATGGAGATGTCTAGCTACAGACGTCCTCCATTCCCTGCTGAAGCAAACAAAGACCTGAACAACTTCTACTGGAGGTTTGAGATGGACAGATTCACACCCCTCACCCACGCCACCCCAGAGACAATGACACCTCTCACCCCTCTCACATCCTTTGGACACCTGGTTTTAGCCCATCTGAAGGACATTACAGGACACCAGTTGGACCCCCTGTAGTTTGCCTATCATGCAAAAAGGTTGATGGATGATGTGGTGAATATGGACTGCATTACATCCTGCAAAATCTTGACCGTCTGGGAACTTATGCAAGGCTCCTGTTTGTGTACTTTTGTTCGGCTTTCAACACCATTGTGCCTGATCTCCTCTCCTGCAAACTCCCAGCTGAACGTGTCACCTGCTACCTGTCAGAGGATCACCAACTGCAGGAAGCAGCAAGTGAGGTGGGGGGATCACTTCTGAAACACAGCACTTCATTTTGGTGCTCCTCTCCCCACTGCTCTTCTCCCTCTACACCAGTGACTGCACTTCCAAGAACTTAGCTGTTAAATTTCTGAAGTTTGCAGACAACACCACCATCACTGGACTCATTCAGGATGGTGATGAGTCTGCATACTGGCAGAAAGTTGAGCAGTTGGTACTCTGATGGAGTTGAACATGGAGCTGAACAAGCTCAAGACTGTAGAGATGACAGTGGACTTCAGGAGACATCCCTCAACACTGCTCCGCCTCACCATATCAGACTGGGTACCACAATTTCCCAGGACTTGAACTGTGTGATGGCCTGCCGGCTTTGCCTGCAGTGGTGTTGTGTGTGTGTGTGTGTGTGTGATCCCTGCAGGTGTGGCTGCAGCCCATTTGAGGGAATTGGTTACACCTGGGGCCTTTAAAACCCCTTCCACCCTGCTACCCAGAAGAGTTTCTTTTCATTTGTGTTCTTGCATCCAGCACCCCTCACTTCACTTCCACGCATTTACTTCACAATATTGACTTTACTGACTTTCCCATTATATCTTTTTGGTTTTGTTAGTTTGGTTTGTCTTTGGTTGTGGTTTTTGTTACAATAAACTATTCATTATTTGGCTTTAAACACTGCGTCCTTCATTTTTGCCACGACCTTGAGCCGGGCCGTGACGACTGGGAGACCAACATCTCCTCCATCCAGGGCTGGACTGGGACAAAAAATCTTACCGGGCATTTTGAGACTGGCCCACCCGGGGGGGTGTGCTAATGGGATTCCGCGCCGGCCCAAATTTACCTTCAGGCCAAATTTACGTTATCCTTCTCGATATCGTGCTTTTGGGTTGGGGGGGCCGTGGTTTGCTGACGGCATTCCGCGCCGGCCCAAATTTACCATCGGCCCAGCGGGCAAATGCCCGGTATGCCCGATGGCCAGTCCAGCACTGCCTCCGTCCTCAAAAAGACCCAGCAGAGGATGTATTTCCTGAGACAACTGAGGAAGTACAGTCTTCCACAGGAGCTGCTGATCCAGTTCTACTCTGCAATCATTGAGTCTATCCTGTGTTTAATAATAATCTAATCTGTGTATATATGTATGTGTGTTCATGTCTTTTAGCCTAAAACCAAATAAAATTCTTTCTCAACAGAGGATGTCAAATGGTTAATAGAGAGCAGGACATGAGGTAAGGGGGGTGAATGAGAGAAGGAAGAGACACTGAACAAAAGATGAAATGTGTCACATGCACCAGTCACGTGATGCGCACTAAGCACAGGAAGTGACACGCGTCACAGGGTATATAAGCAGGAAGTAGGTTACTTTCTGCACTCAGTCATTGAGTCCTAATGTCAGATCGACTCCAGCCCATCTCAACTGGTACTGCGAGTACTCCAGTCGCTTTCTCAGTTTTATATATATATATGATGTATCTTGTACTATAGGAAATTCTGCCATTAGAAGCATCCTAATGTCATCTAAAAAACAAATTGGACTTGTGATACAATGGACGCACAAAAGTCTTTCCCAGCAATATGAAACCTGTCACTGAGGCTTAACACTGCACTATGAGCCTCAGCTGCCTGCGAGAGACAATTCAGCACTGCAGGGCTGATTTTTACACTAAAAAGGACACATGTTAATTTTAAGAACTTTGAAAATCAGCTTCTTTTGAGGCTAAGGTAGTAAAGTAGTGTGTGTCTAATGGTGCTTTTCCTCTGGCACAAGCAACCATGTTGTACCTTGAACAAATGTTTTTTCTATTACAAATAAAGCGATCCATACCCAAGCTGCTCACTTCCAGGGCTAAAAGCAGGCCGTACTCGAGATGGCTGTGGAGAGATGCCATTGCGCTCCTAATGTGGCAGAAACACACCGGTATATACACACACACATATACAGCATTTATGAAAGGTCTTTGGATCTCACCTTGTGTTGTTTTGTCTTTCGCAAGATTACTTACTTTTATATGTATATGTTTTCACTGTATTTTTCAAAACCTGTACTTTCTCACTGTATCTTGAGTAAAGAAATCGAGTGAAAGTTTCAGCTATTACAAGCATATATACTTCTACTTGAGTGAAGAAGGTGTGTACTTTGCTGCCATTGGTGGCCAATTTTTCAGCGAGCCAAATGGAAGTGGAAGAAATGTGAGCAAATTTAATTTTTAATTTCATTTAACCCTTATAGTCACATGTGAACACACCACAGCACAGCCAATGTTAACATTTTACATAACATAAGGAGTTCTAAAGAATTTGAAAAGTGTCAGTTGCAGCAATCCCTATTTACAAAATTTCTTGAAATTTGGTGAATTTCTAAAGCATGCAGTAGTAATCCCAGCAAATATTTGGACGTGTAAAGGACGTTGAAAAGATGTCCCTCCGACACGTCCAGTCATGGTTGAAAAATAGTTCCAAAATGAAAGTTGAGCCGACGTCTTTGACGTTACCTG
>JBBPCY010060514.1:0-12520 GCA_037974405.1 Brachyalestes nurse
TTCCAACCAAGCAGGAGGCACACCTGAGTCCACCTCTGTAATCAGTTGGTCTTGGTTTTCAGTTACTCAGGGGTGTGGCTTCTTCTTGGTTGGAAAGAAAACTTGCACCCACAGCGGCCCTTTCTGGACAGGTTTGAGACCCCTGGTTTAAATGATACAAAAAAATGCAGATATTGTTTTCTTTGAACAGCAACAGTATGTACGTGTGACATAGCTTTCCAATGAAAGCACATTACCTTCAACCACCTGAAACAAAAACACCCAAGTGCTGAATCTGAAGCAGCAGGACAGTCAGTACAAGGTAGTGCCCTCTTTATGCCATTGTCCCAACAAACCAAACTACAGTGACTCCCTGAGGACCCCCTGAGACTGAGTTCATGTTATCTTAACAGAAAGACAGAAAAGCTTAGCATTTTCCATCACTAACACTACTCATTGGAATTAGAACAGCTGTTTCAATTCTGTTCATTCAGTAGCTCATCCTGGCGCAGTGTTAAGCGAATTAGCTAACCATGCAAAACTCCTTCTTTGAACATTTCAGTTAAGATGCAACAGCTTCTGCGATCAAGCCAGTGCAGTAACCTGATTAAAAATATTGCTATCCTGCACCTATTTCAGGTTCTTTTATTGAAACAGAACTCTTTTTTTACAGCCCATCGCATTCACAGACACTTTAAAGAGTAATTACCATGAATAATCAACTAGAGATATAAATAATATAGATTTTTGCAGCCATAAAATAGTATATCGTTGAACAGATACAGTACCAGCAGTGTGTCAAGTGTATCTGTTCAATGGTGTTACATTATTTTACAGTTGCAAAAATGTATGTTTTGATAGTCAATTGTTCATGTTCTTGTTTTAGACTGTTGAAGGTAGTGTGCTTCCATCTGCCGACACAAAAAAATCACGTCCACCTCATCCAACCAGCCAAGCGCTGCACATATACATTACACTCCATCTACTCTGATCAAATCAAGCACCCCTCCGCCCAAGATTCATTAGGGATAATTATTGGCCTGGACTGAGGGAAGGAGAGGCAGTGTGTTTTGGTTATAGTTCTCAGACGCTGGAACAAAAGGTTGTGGTCTTCTGCTGGTTTTCGGCCGGGCTGAAAGGGTTTTGGCTCCCTAATGATGCCGAACAGGTCTCCGGTTGGCCACGGCCTCAGAAGCGGCATTTGACAGCCCACACTGACCCTGCGCTCACTGGATTAAGATTCCAGCAAGAAGCACCATGACAACCACGGATGAAATGCAACCAGTTAGGAAAAAGAACAAAAGGAAAAGGCAGAAAAAGGAAGCCTGGGGCATGTTGTCTTCCCTTAAAACAGAAGTTCAGTGGAAAAATCCGAGTTACACAATCAACCCCGAATGTAGTTGATAAGCCATGTTTTGAAGCCTCTTCTGAAGTTTGCTTCTCCAGTTTTGCACTGGGGCCTTGGGTCTAATGTAGCTAACAAGTAATGGGAAAGCAGGCCTCGAGATGACAGATGATGCTCTTTTAGCTGCACTTTGATTAGGTAACAGTATGACGTACACTGTCAGGAAGAACTTTGCACACCAAACATGTCTTTTAGGGATTTTGTCTTTTGGCTAAACTGTTTCTTTAAATCGGTTTTGTTTAAAGAGACTGAAGCACACTGCTGTTATCTTGTTTCTGCTGTAACAAGACCAAGAAATACTGTTTTTGTTTCTTTCTAGCCAAAAAATTTGGAGTAGAATTTTCTTTTTTTCAGCTTTTTCATGTTCAGCCCCAAATTTGAATGCATGGCATTGCAGAGCACTTGTTTTATCCCTGTTAGGCAGAAGTCTTAAAAGACCCTGACGTCGCCTCGGTTGCGAAGATAAATACAGACAAGCGAATCCTGCCTCTCGAAGAGACAGAGCAGGGGAGAGCCCGGGCAGGGGGGCCTCTTTTTCATCCCAAGCGTTAGCGCAGACTCTCCTGACGTGACACTCCAGTGGACTCTGAAGCTGAGTCGGAAATGGCTCGGGGCCAATCTAAATAATCCAGTGGATGGAGGCTGGGGTTGTGTGAGGATGGATGGACGGGGCCGGCTGGAGGTGGAGGCAGCCTCCGGAGCAGCCGTCCGTCAGGGGCTCTTTAATCAAACTTTCCCCAGGGCAGCAAACGAGGCAGGGAAGAACCCTCAAATGGCCCATACCCACCGACCTGTACACTTTTCCACCCGGATCTGTTTATATCATTCAATCTGTACTGTTTTTAATACTCTAATACTGTCTGACTGACTTAACCAGCACTAGCCCAGTCTAATCAAGAAGGGAGAACGTCTCTGAAGAACTACTGACAGTACATGCACTCTTCTGTAATTACACTACAGTATTTTAAACTGGTTCTTCACTAAGAATCCTTTTTAAAGTCTTTATTTTTAGAAGTGTATATGCATGCTAAGTGTCTAATTGCCACATGATGTAATTATACATGTTTCATTTTAATACAATCTGTCCATATTTACCGCTATAAGTGGAAAACACTACAGACTCCATAATGCAACATTATTACAATACCTATGCGACACTAGATGATACATCTCTGTTGCAATTTTCAATTTTGGTTTATTATGATTAATTATCTTTGAGAGAAAATTATTGTTCTAAAAGAAAACTTTGTAGTGATTTAAGTCTAATCTAAGCTTCACTGAACTGTTAATCTCTTAACACTCAAAGAAACTTCATCTTTACATTTTACGTATTTAAAGGGGAAGGGAAATTCTACTCATTTTTTTCAAAATGTCTGCATACTGTAATTCAATTGCTAAGATAGTTCCAGTCACCCAGATCACATAATGCCTCTAAAAGCTGCCTCAGAGATTGGGATAAAGAATACACTGCCTGAAGTCTGAAACATTGTTTTAAGTCTGAGACATGAGTTTCCAGTTTTGCGGTTTTGGCTTTTTACATGCTGGATGCTATGAGGCAAAGTAGTCCCTAAAGCTTTTTTTTTTATTATTATTTAGATTTACCACTATTTTTACTATCATCAACATAACCTACACAAACTCTGACACATCTAGGTTCGCTGGTAGTTTTGGATATGAAATAAAATAAAAGGTCTAAAAGGTAACATAGAACATGTTAAAATCAATATTTGGGAATCCCTCATACTGTGTATATTTATTTCTCCCACTTCATGGCCTTGTCTCCCACATCACACATGTTACTTTATATGAGGGTAGTATAGGCGCTAACATACACAGTGGAAGTCCCCGTATCTGTTGAACTGCTCTGCAGACGAGTGCAGTGTTGACAGATCTGGAGCAGAGCTGAACTCGGGGCACCACTGGCTGGGCGTCGTGTGTTGTGTGTGTGTGTGTGTGTGTGTGTGTGTGAGAGTGAGAGAGAGTTAGGCGCCCATCTACTAAGTAAAAAATACGATGTGTTTGTTTACGACCTCGCAAGTCCAAGTGCATTTCTGTGTTCTTATCTGTGATTGACAACGTGGGGTGGGGGGGGGGTCTGAAATGCTTATTTAAAGCCTCTCATTTCCTCAGGGCCACTGCTATGGCTTTTCCAGATAGTGTCTCCCCAGGGACCATCAGGTACAGGGGAAGAGATGGAAACACACTCCTGTCAGCTGCTCGGAAAGAAAGTGTGGAGGGCCGAGTGTGAGTCAGCATCCAGCACCCGTTCAAAGGTCTGGACTTGAATCAGTGCTTTTCATTCAGCAGGTCTGGCTGCCGAAAGGCTTGTGAGTTATTCCACAAGATCAGTGCCAAATGGACATGCTAACCACATTATACATATGTAAACATCTTGAACCACCCCTTATTTCTTCAGATTTTGCTTCCAAGGAACTAGACTTTCTTGTATTTTTGATGTAGTCTTCAAAATACTTCTACAGGATTCCTGAAGGACTTTTAAAGTCTCTCGTTTTCAGTCCAGTCCCTGAATCTGACCAGTTTCAGAGGAATGTTTCTTGTTTGTTAAGACACTCGGTGACCTACGTATGAAATTGACCTATCTAACATTTTGGAAAAGAGTGAAAGATAATAATAAAATGTGGCATAATTTGTGCCATATGTTTTTTCGCTATGTTGCATTCAGCAATTACACTCCCTGGACATGTACTTATGTTCACTTAGAACGTTTGACTGTGTATAAAGTAATAAAAATGATTAACATGGCTGGTGGAAAGTCCAAACATCTGACCTGTAATGTACCTCACACGGTTTCCCACTGTAAAAAGAAAGTGCTAAGCAGTAAAGCTGGCTCTGTGAAGTTATACGTTGGAGTAATGAAAGGGATTTCTCCTTTACTGCTCCTATAACAACTACATAGTGCTCTTAAAGTTAACACATAAGCGTTTTATAAGGCCTCGTACATGGCAGTGTGTATATACTGTATCAAATACATTAAGTACACACTTAACGCCTCGGGTCCTTTTCCCTCTCTTCTCTCTTCTTGCGGAGACGTGGCGATGCAGAGGGTGAGATGCTAACGGACGTCCACCCTGTGGTTACCCACAAACCCCTGCTGCTTGTGGGAGCTTTTCCTCCTGGCAGCTCGCCGTGGGGGAACAGCTGCTGGAGCGGAGCTGTCAGGCTAAAGTGGGAGAGCTCCTTAACAACGGCGAGCGTCACCCCGCCAAACAAGAACACGCAGGAGAGAAAGCCCAGGGGGCTGCTGGGAATGGCAATTTGCTTCCCTGAGACACAACCATCGCTAACAATCACGGTTACGCAAAGGAAAATACAGGAGAGGGGCTACTGTTTACTGCTTGGGAGGTGGGTATAGAACAAGCTGGCAAAGAGCTGAACGCTGGAGCCTATACTGATTTCTGAAAAGTTTGGACACACCAAGTGACCACAGTGGCTATTCCTAAATGAGTAATGACACCTGGTAAAATTTCCAAACACACATTCAGAGAAATTGTGCAATGTGTCTAATATAGTATGAAAAATGGCAGCACGACAGCATGGTTTCCAATTCATTTTGCTGAATAAGGCATAAGTATCAGAATCAGAAAGATTTATTGGTCCCGGAGGAAACTGCTTATGTTACCAGTGCACAGACACAGAGACACAGAGACAAGAACAATATAAAATATAAAGTCTAATTAAATGCATCTGTTTGTTTCAGTATGAATACTATAAATATATAACTTACAGTTACTACTGAATTACTAGTAACACAAATGGTGTTTAGGAATATGTTACTGTATGTAATAGAGATCAGTAGTATATAAGTAATATTGACATAAGTAGTGATATTGCACATGGTAAGAGTATTACACACAATAATTATAAGATGCTTCACATAATTTAGCCCCATTACGAAAACTACTCATGATATTGCACATAATGATAATGTTTTAGCACCTGATATTGTACATGGTAGACTACTGCACATAATAATGTCCTGGATCACCTTCACATTTCTCACAGTGTTATAGACAAATTTGTTAATGTGATAGAAAACTCCCACGGAAATGTATCCCAAACAGACAGGGCTTGTGCTTCGTCACCTTCCCAGTTGTTAGTTTGTATCTCCATTGTTGTTTTTTTTGGGCAGACAGTAAACAAACAGTGGCCTCTTTCTATGTTGTGATGAAACCATTTGACCAGTCAGAAAGCAGTGCGGCCCACTTTGGGCCCTGCTGTCGAGCAACTTGAGTACAGCTCAGCTTGAGTACAGCCACTACATTTGGAATGAAAAAACGTGTTTGTGGTACGGCGTGCTTCCTTGTGCCAGTGGGAAAGCGCCACAAGTTTAGTTTGAGGGAAATAAAATTACACCTGCAGTTTTTTGTCTGTTTGAATGTAAAGCAAGCACAAATCAAGCATTTCTTAGAACACCTTTTAGAGACAGCAGAACTGATGGGACTGCAGTGGATGTGATTCGAGCATACTGGCCCACGTTCTCTGGCACTTACATATGCGGAGTACTTCAGCAGCCTTGGGAGATTTCTGACTTTGGGGATTGCTGTTTGCAGGAATGCTGTGCTAATGACGCTAATATTTCCCAGGTGCTTGGAAAACGCATTCATCTGCTGTCAGGAAAGTTGGTAGCTCTCCACTTTAAGTCTTCCATGTTTTAAACTTTGGACTTCTACAAGATTGACAGCGTGATGACAGCAACTGTCAGCACAAAAGGCTTCATTTAATGACTTTTCAACAAGACTTAAGTGATTGTGATGAACAGCTCCACTCGTGCGCTCCTGCAGCCGCTGATGGCTCTGCCGAAGTTCCCCAGTAGCTGAACCTCACCTCGCCGGTGGCAGCCAGGGTGCCATGTGGCGGCTAAGTGGCCTGCTGCGGGTCTCCTCTCCGGTGTGAGGGGTATCAGTAATGACCAGTGAGCGCTCCCCCTCAGTCATTAGGGGAGTGTTTCTGTCACACCGCCCAGAGACTCCCCCACAGACACAGGCCAGAGTCCAGGACAGTCCTGCTGTCCAGAACAGCACTCTGTCCCTAAGGCCCTGGCACCGTTCTCTTATTAATCAGAAGACTGATTTTTCACTCTTTTTATTATTTAATTATTATTTCTTATTGACTGTATAAAGCTCAACATTTATTATTACTGTAACACTTTTAAGGGCTTTTTTGTTTGTAGTCTTTCATTAATTTAATTTAATGGATATTAAGGTAAAAAATAGTAAGAGTATAAAAAAAAATAAAAAACAACATGAATAAATAAAAAAAATGTTAAAAAAAGAAAATAATGTGAAAAATGATTTTATGAAAAAATATATATACAAAATAAACCAACAAAACATTTTAGGAAATCATTTTTAAAAGAACATATAGAACACAAGTATATTATCACGCCGTGACGTGCTCGGGGAGTGAGGCAAGGCGCAAAACGCAGGTTCCAAAGATTTTTTATTATAAATAACACGGACTGTGTACAGGGAAACACTAACAAACAAAAGGAGGCACGTGGCCCTAACTCAAAACAAAGATACACTGAAGACACAGAAGGATCAGGGAGTGTGAGGGTAAGTGTGAGGGATGACCAGCAAAATCTCTTTGAACACAAATAACAAAACACACACAGACGCAAACCAATCAGAAACCCAAATCACTTAACTAAAACGCTGGACAGCTGACAGTGAACAAAGACACAAACCAACACCATAAATACAAAATAAAAGTCCCAAAACTATAACTGAAAACAGCGGCCTCGTCTCGCCGCTGGCCAAGACCTAACATATATAACCTTTAAAGTTTACTGTAACCATTAAAGGCTTTTATAATTGTCTTTTTGTATCTTTAGACCTGCTGTTCATTTTGGAATATATTAATCTACAAACACTGCACTGCGTACACACATTTGTCTTCTTGTCTGACCGAATACATACTTTGTTAAATATTCAGTGCGTGAGTGCGTCATCATGCCAGGTTATGTAACGACAGCATGTTTGAATGAGCATTTTTTTCTGTTCAGATTTTTTGGCTCATGTAACGTCATTCTCTTTGCCACTGATTTAAAAAACACACACGCACACCAATCGTTAAGTACCTGAATGCATCACACCCCAGGCGCACACACCAGCACTCCAGACCAATCTGAGCTCCTTTGCATTTTAGATCAGCCTCTCTAATGAGAGCGGAGAAGCGCTGAGGCTCGAGTTTCCCGCCATGTGCTAACAGTTACGCTGTTTAGAGAGGTGGCGTCAGCCTCCTTGTTTTTCTTGGCTTCATAGCTACCACAAATAAACCGACTATCCATTTATATTCTGTCCTCTGCGTATTTGTTTTTAAAAGCGTCTGGGCACTTTTTGCAAGTAGGAATATGTCATCGCAAATATTGCAGCCATTAGATAACTCTAAGTCTCCTCACCTCAGCACAGAGCTGAAAAAGAATTCCTGAGAGATCTTTCGTCCCAATTTGTTGCAGTTCACATATTAGCACATTTATCTCGATTACTTCCACGGTGACGACTTCACATACTATAAAAGCCATAACCGTTTGTGGAAGGGCAAAATAAAGCAGGGTCATTTGTCCTGTTCCCTTTTCTCTCCGAAGGTTTTTAGCCTTTTCAACCCACTCTTACATATAAGTGCTAAAAGTGTTCCTGGATGCCAGAGAAGAGCCACGTTTGGGACCTTTTAATGGATATTTATTTAAAGAACCAGTTTCGTTAGGGAACTTCAAATAATGTAAAGGAAATTATGTTAGAAATTAAAATTCAATTTCCAAAATTTACAACAATGACTCCATCCATTTGAAACTGCTTTATGGAACCAATAATGTTCTTCTATGTCATCACTCGTTATAACCCTTTTGGCATCTGTTTTTAAAGGTATATTCTGGTAAATTAAACAGTTTTCCACTTGTCAGATGTGATCAGACTGGCATCCAACTTTTGCTTCTTCTGTCTAGCGCTAGAGCCTCAATCCTAAAGTTGCTGGTAGTCTTTTCTGTAAATCCTCAAAACCTCTCTCAACCCACTCAAACCATCTCTAGTTCTTCATTAAGTTGATGCTGACTTCACCATGTACATAAATATAGTCATTGTAGACAGCCGGTTGGTTTTGATCAGTTTTAAAGATAACTTTAAGACATACTGTGTCCTACACCATGTACACAAATCACCACCTTAACGAAGAGCTGGATGTTTTAGGGATGTATTTACAGAAAAGATTTGAGTGACTTTTGACTTCTAGTGTTTCTAGCAGCATTAGATTCTTAAGACATGTTTGGAATATGTGAGCAATGTTTACTATGTGTCCGAAAGTTTATGGACACTTGGAGTTTGCTTCATCATCATTTCCTCGTTGTTGCAGTAACAACCTTAAGTGTTCTGGAGGACTTAAATCCCACTAGCCAGTGTTTTATGTTGAGCTTGAGTATCCTATTCTGTTGGTAGTGCTTTTCTTTGGAGCCTCATACAAACTGTGTGGGTATATTGTTTACTTTTGGACTATCAGAATCATGGTGAGGGTTTAAAGTTCTTTCTATTTGGCACCTTGCCCCCCCCACAAACCCCATATTAGCCACCCAGTCCGTCCTTATTCTCATGTATTGGTACCAATAAAATTCAGTTTACCTCCTACATGTCCTTGTGGTTACAAGGTTAATTTAGCAGAATGGTAAACACTGGTGCAATTAGCCACTAAATATAGTTCCAGTCTTAAACTGAAATTGCCCCAGATGGGATCCTGCTCTGGCCTGGTGTGTGGAATAAAGTTGAGTGTTTGTATTAAATGAGTGCGGTTCCATGTTTTTGCAGTTTGCCTCCTGAAAGGTGCCCAGAGGCTAATTGTTTGTGTCGGCAAGCTCGTCTGATTAAGGCATCAGTCATCAGGTGCTGCGCAAAACAGATGTGGGGCCCAAAACGTATTCGTCTCTTACGAGAGCTGGAGGACAGCGTCGAGGCTGGATTGCTTTTACACAAGCCTTTGTGGTGCAATAAAACACAGGAGCTGCAGCGCGTCCCAGAATGCAAAGTGCTGCATGCAACCTCAGCCCAGTGCTTCTCTCTGCTTTCCTTCTCCTTTATTCAGTCTCTTTTCTCAGCTGCTGTCTTTTTCTATATTGATTCCCAGTCGTGTTCTTGAGTTTTGGTTTGGAGGAGGAAAGGAATTGCAAAGATTTGACAGATGAAAAGAGAAAAAAAACAGCTCTTACTAGAGGGAGACAGAGAATTTTAATTCACTTCTTAAACCTGGGAGGTATTTCTTATGATATTTTTGCTGTCAGACGGTATTTGGTTGGGACTTTTTATTTAAGTTTGGCTGCATCTCATCACTGGGTTAAAGCATTTCATGCCTTTTAATAGTCCAAAAGCCCAGGCTGAGTTGAATTTGTTTTACTAGAGGAGGTCTGGTAATGTAATCTGTAAGGGATTTGACTGGCCCATTCATGATGAAGTATGAGTGTGAAACTACTTTGCTTTGGAAGAGATATTTTATTAAGATATCGCCTTTTCTTTCTCCTTTAATTTCTTATTTTCTCCTTCTCCTCCCTATTGATGAAGGGGGTAAGCTTGTGTAGCCTATGATGCAGATGTAGCAAACAGATGGACTACAGTCTGTAATTATAATTGTATCAGTGGAGCTGATAATATATCAGGTGTGTGTGGGTATATATATAATTTTCAATTATTTATATAGCTTTGTTTTGTTTTGACACTATCTGAACAGCAGCCCGTATTTTTTTAATTATGCATTAAAATATATAGATTTGTATACAATATAGATAGATAGATAGATAGATAGATAGATAGATAGATAGATAGATAGATTGGTTGATTGATTGATTGATTGATTGATTGATTGATTGATTGATTGATTGATTGACTGATTGCTTGATTGATTGATTGACTGATTGATTGATAGACAGATGGATTATTTGGTTGATTGATTGATTGATTGGTTGATTGGTTGATTGATAGACAGATAGATTATTTGGTTGGTTGGTTGATTGATTGATTGGTTGATTGATGTTTTGCTACATTACTTAATTATATAATTGATGAGGATGCCCATAAAATAAATAACCAAATAAAACATTTATGTTTTCCTTCATCCTGGGGTCATTTTGTCACTGGAGAAGAGGCAAATACATGATGAGACACAAGCATACCCTCTAAAAACATGCAGATGAGCCACTCTGCAGTGAGAATCCTTTCTGGAGGACTGCTCCTCCAGCACCTGGTCTCCTGTGCAGGCCCACTCTGACATCTGTTAGGTATTACAAGGGTAATGACTAGTAGTTTTGTTCAAAGTTCCCCACCATCTACAGTGCTGCACGACAGCTTAGGTCATAGAAAACTAAACCTTAAACACATTTCCTCTTTTATAGAGGCTTTTTATTGTTCCATCCTGAGGGGGGTAGGGGTAAGAGAGATTCTTTACTTTGCCATTTTTTAACAGCAGCGTTGTGTTCTGGTGGCCATCAGGGCCTGAGAGGGTCCTCATTCAGAAATATCGCCCCACAAGTTCTCCAGATGATGTCATGTAGACTCATAACTACATGTCGAATGACATCATGCCCTCCTTCTCCTGTTTTAATGAGGTTAAGCCTTGGTGTACAGCTTTATTTTGTTTTATATGCTGGATTGTGAGATGATGTTAAAGAGACTGGGTTCACACAAATCACACACAAAAGGTACAGTCATCAGTGGGCCACATCAATGGGGGATGCATTTGGATGCCATTTCTACAATGTAACTTCTTCATCATGAACACATATATCAACAATTTGAATGTGAAAGTGCTGTAACATGTTTTGTCTTGCTCTAAATCTGATTATATGTCATTTGTATTACATGATTATTATTTACGTGCAGTCACATAATTAATTGCATAGTCAGTTACACAATAAATAGGCCTGTCTGACTTCACATGTTTATGCAATTACAGTAATCCCTCGTTTTTCACGAGGGTTACGTTCCAAGAGCACCCGCGTATAGTGGAAAAAACGTGTTGTTGTGTTTTGTTAAAAAAAATGCCTAAACATGCCTATTTTTATAGTGTAAACCCTAAATATGCCCCCAAACATGCTGCCAGAACACTTTAATTTCATTTTAAACTCAGTTTAATGCATTACCCTTAAAGAAAGTGTAAAGGTAAACCCATATTCGCCTCTTTTCAAGGTAAACCCGTCTTTTAATTTAAATCCCCCGCCGAGAAATGTGACAAAAGTATTTGGGACACCCGGTTTTCAGAGAATAACCCCTGATCTACTTGGGCTAAAAATACAAATGAGGGCTCGTTGGAAAGGTCTCCTGGAGCTCTACCGAACTGTGGAGTTTGAAGTGTGTGAGTGCTTTCCCCGCAACTCAGGACAAAAAGTATTGGGACACGGCGGCGAGGTGAACAGGTCCTCTTGTGTGAAAACATCCAGAAAAAATTATATTTATTGCCACAAAAAAGCAAAAAAAGGCGGAGGATATTTGCAGTTTCCGTGTTATTGTGGGGATTTCCACGTAAAACTGAGATCGGTTCTCAAAAAAACTCCACGTGTGACTGAATCCGCGATTCATCTGCATAAAACTGGGGGATTACTGGATATACATATATATAACAGTCTAAAATGGTGTAGGTAAGTGTACTGGATGAAACTAACGCCCTCACTCATACGCTGCATTACTGCATATTCAGTGCATTCTACTTATTCTTCTGCCACACGGAACCAAACTAGTTTGCCCACGTAGTCTGCAAGCACGATGAAACACTCACGTCTCAATTTTTATGTGAGTGAGGCTTGTAAACTTGAAACGTCGTATGTCGAGACTGCTGTAACCCGAGGAGCCCCTGTATAGTGTACATTTTTATATTATACACTGTTGTGTTGTATAGATTTTATTCTACTGGTTACACTGCTTCTACTTTCTTCTCTTGTTCTGCTGTACACGTGGCAAATTTCCCACCCGTGGGACTAATAAAGGGTTATCTGACATTAGTGAGCAAACTCTTTTAAGTTTCTTAAAAAGAGTTGATTTATCCACCAGGTGCCGCTGTGTAATTCTATTATTAACCCTTTAAGCGCCAAAGTCGCAGGATTGCGACAAGACGTCATCATGACTAAAACAGACTGTAGTTATAAAA
>JBBPCY010060525.1:0-12520 GCA_037974405.1 Brachyalestes nurse
CTCTCTCTCTCTCAGAACGCTTTAATTACATTTTAAACTCAGTTTAATGCATTACCCTTAAAGAAAATGTAAAGGTATCTCGTATTCGCCTCTTTTCAAGGTGAACCCCGAGTCCTGATCCGCGTAAAACTGGGGGATTACTGTATATATATATATATATATATATATATATATATGTATAACTCATTACATGCTATGCCCACTGAAAACACCTGGTGGTACACTTGGACATTTGAAATGTGAAGTAGAACCAAAAGATTATAGGCTATTAGAGACTTTCCATTCATAATTACATGTCCATTGCCTGCCAGACGAGCACAAGATCAAGTATTTGCCTGTTGGAAAAATGCTGTTAGGACTGATATGACCACTTTCATTCTTTCAGTATCATGACCATCCATTGGCACATTGACACAAACTCATGCATCAGACATACAGGCATCCAGCATTTGCCATGCCACAGTAATAGCTGTGCATATTTCCACAAAGGATAAGAAGTTCAGTCTTCTCAAACTTGCTGCCTCAAGCATTGTTTCAAAAACGCACGCACACACGTGGTGACCTTCCCAAAAGCACTGGCGGAAATGAAAGGGAAAATCGTTCAGTCTCAACACGCGTCTTGCCTGAGCCAAACTACAAAGCAGCTGGCATGTCTCCTGATCTGAGAGATTAGAGACTAAAGAACCTATAGGGCACACCAAGTCCTTCACTGACTTCTTTACAGTAGTATCAAAGACGTCTGAACACTGTCTATGCTAACATCAGTTTTTATTACTGGCATCCTTGCCTTGCACTTGTACTCACTGGCCACTTCATGAGCCTGATATCCCTTACCTAGGGTCACTATAAAAACTATAAAAAAGGTGATGAGTTGGGGATGGCTAACTGTGTATCTACAGCTCCGTTCTTTACCTGTACACCAGCAAGGTGGAGCTTCATTCCACCAGAAATAGTTATTTTAGTAATGTCATGGAGGAATCATTTTTGGTTCCCTAATGGAGACGTCTGGGTGTGAAGACCCTGATTCAAATAACATTAATGGAAGAACCTTTAAACTGGTTATAAATGATATGTGTTAGTGAGAAGAACCTTTCAAAAGCGAAATGACCATTCTGTCATACATGAACACACTTCCTCACACAGTGTGAACAGCGCAAAATTCTTCCTCTGAGTTTAACCCATTCACCAAGTGAAGCAGCAGGCAGCCAGGAACACGGCACCCTGGGAGCAGTACCTTTCTCAAAGTAAGTAAATGCCGTAATTGTAAACCTCGGAGGCGCTTAGCAGTCAAACCCATGACTTCCTGATCGCAGGGCGAATGCCCTAACCACTAGGTTACCAGCTGCCCTGTATAAAGGTATAAAGAAACTTCACATAATGTAAAGCAGTATGTGCTTTACAAAAAAATATTCTCTATGGTAACAAAAATGTTTTTATGGCATAGAGCATAAGACCTTTTTTAGAGCATAAGGCCAGTAATTCTATATCCATGACAATGGTCAGGAAGAGCCTAAAAATGGGCCACAACTAAGTTCATATTTAACAGGCCATCTAATCCATGTGCTTAGACAAAAACACAATATACTACATGCCTTTAAGGAAAGAATTCTGAAGAGTTTTGTGCCTCCCTCCAAACACACACACACACACACCAAACTGAGCCCAGAAATGTCCTAATTGATGCTCTTGCACCTTTCACATGTGGGCAACGCTGTGAGTTTCTTAATTAAGCTGAAGAGGAAGCTATTACTTTTGGGACAGGTTCAATTGTCTGCTCTCTCCTGCCTCAATGGCTATGTGCATGTGATAATGGGGGAGAGAGAGACAGAGAGAGAGAGAGGGAGAGCAGTCAGACTCCCTCTCACTCTCATTTTCACTCTTGCTCAAAAATAGGTTTCATGAGGACTGGGAACACTGTTCATTTTTAATTTAGAGAAGGAAAATAAGATAGGGACTGTTCTGATTAAGGGGAAGGAAAGAGGACATGAAAAGAAGCTGATTTTCCTGCTGGCTGTGTTACAGGTGCACACTGTTCACAGCCTGTACACACAAAGGAACATGCTTTATTTCCTTTAATCGACAAAGCCACACACTCTGTATGTGCCTGAGGCTCCTCATTTAGCTCTTTGTGTGGACCAAATATCCAAAGAATCATGGAAACCATGTACACTCTGACGTTAAGGGAACATGCGGCTGCTCCTCACTAAGGTTACACAATTAAGATAAGGTAAGATAAACCTTTAGTAGTCCCACAAGTTGAAAATTTGCACACAATTCATTATTGTTTAACTGCATTAGTCATTTTTGGTTCATTCAGTTAGTTATAGGTAATCAACTGTGATAATGAAGTGCTTATCTAAAGCTGGGATAATGTTCACAAAACAAATCATATCTTGGTGCAGGAAATTGTCCTATATGTAGTCTACATATCATATTATGTTTTTATAATAACATTATTGTACCATTTCTAATCCCACCAACTAGCTAGGTCTTCCCCTCTCATCCAGTGCTACCAGGCTGGTATAGTGAAGACTAAAATGTGCTTAATACAAGATGTAAGCAGGGCTGAATCTTTTTAAACCACTGCTAATTCACTTCCACTGGACAGCTCAACACTAACTGTTCCTTCTGTTATGTCTAACATATACCCTGCATTGGGTATCAATTCACTGAGAAATGGTGGAGAAGAAGGGCAATCACTACCCACCCAAAGTCTTGGATTTCCAGTCTTGGATGAGTGTTGTGTCACCCGAAATTAGGACCAACACTGATAGGACAAATAAAGTGATTTATAAAGAAGCGAATTCATTAACATTCACACAGCAGTCTCAATATGATAACTGTTACTTATTTGGACTACATTTACAAGAACTTATGATTTTACTTACTGAAATATATATTTATTGCCGTCTACTGATGCCGGTGATGTGGTAACAGCCTTGTATTTCACTTGGGATTCTTTGTATTTTTTGATGACTTTGATTTAAAAAAAATGATTAATTCAAAAACTGTCTTGATTGGCATTTACATAACGTACAATGTGTGAAGAAAAGGCTTTTATAGATTTAAAAATGTTATAATGATCACAGTGATTTAAAATGAATTCAATAAAACAATTGGGATAGAAAAATCATGATTATGATCATCCATACTATCATGTAGCCCTGAGGGCTTAGTGCAGCACAGCAGTGGAGCACACTAATGTTTGAGTGTGTGTGTGTTTGTGTGTGTGTGTGGTAAGCTGGACCATTAGAATCCATGAGAGACAATATACTTATAAAGCATATTGACTCATGTGTACATTGGCCTGTACATAAGTGCATTATGTCCTGTAGTTCAATATTGATCAACAGTGCATCATTATGGTTCAAAATTCTGTTTAATAATCCAGTTTAATACTCTGGAAACAAACATTTTTTAGGCCTCTTTGCCTTAAATATGGAAACTCAGGTTAGCTGATGCATCAGTAAAACAGAAGAGAGGCATTTGTTTATTGCACACTGAAGAACTTCTAAAAATATTTCTTAAGCCAGAAGAGCCACTGTGTTTTGAGGAAGGCCCTGGTACTCCCACTCTGAACAAAAAAAAATGAAATCTGTCAGCACTGTAGCACTTTCACTACCATTTATTATTAAAGATGTGTTCAAGTCTTCAGAGGGAAGGGGGATGTTGATGTGAAGGACAAGGGCGTTCAATGTTCAAGTGGAGGATAAAGTGCTGAAAAGAAAGCAAACCAAATATGAAAAAACACTGACCCTTCGTCTGACTTAGTCTGACTCTAAGGTTCATCTTCAAAAAAGACGCTTAAAACCAAATTGATTAGAATCCAATGTTCCAAATCTAAAATGCCTTTCCAGCAAATGTTTATGACCTGAGGAAAGGGCTCTGGAGAAGGTTTTCGAAGGACATTCTTTTTTTAGGGTTTCAAATCCCTTGACGGGTTTTCTTTTCATCTCGTATTAAATATTTACCTCTTCATGCATGCAGTCTACAGGTTAACATGATCTCTCAATAATCCCTATAAATGGGATGTTGAAATGAGTTTAATGTAAACATTATATAAACATATGTGCAGGCCTACAGTAGGTTAGCGCTGCTCACTCACACTGAAGTTATAAGAAGTGTTTCAGTCCGGACTACTTTTTTTATGCTACTTTTTGAATACTGCACACTGCAGTCAATTGGAGCTTATTTCTGTGAGAAGCACACAGACCCAAGAGAAATACAAGGGCAGCACTGGAAGCACAGATATGCCATAACTATTACAGCCACACCATGAGAAATAGAGACATGCCATGAGAAGAACAGTGCCACCATAAGAAATATAACCATCATGACATACTTATCAAAGGAAAGAGCAGAGACACTACAGGAAGTACAGAGATATTGCAAGAACTGTAAGAAATACAGAGTCATATATACGAAATACAGATATGCTAAAAACAGTACAGTGACAACATCAGAACCGCAGTGAATCCGCAAGAAGCGACACCACGAGAAGTACAGTGTCTCTATTAAAAGGTACAGTGATATCATAACAAGCATAGACATTATGAGAAGTACAGAGACTGCATGAGAAGAATGGCACCACAGTGAGAAGTACACAAAGATTGTGAGATGTACATTGATACCTCTAGAAGTATAGATACACCTTGGGCAATAAGTATAGAGATACCAGGAGGAGCATAGAGACATTTTTAAAATTACAGCACAACATGAGAAATACAGTAAAAACCCTAAGTACAGTGACACTACAAGCAGTACAGAGACACCATGAGAAGTATGGTGACATCATAAGTACAGTGATGCCATGAGAAGTACAGCAAGACCATGAAAGGTATAGCGACACCACAAGTACAGAGACACTATGAGAACTGCAGCAACATCACAAGGACAGTAACACCATAAATACAGTGACACCAAGTCAAGTCATGTCAAGTAGGTGCATATTGTCATTTTACCCATATGTACAGTACACAGTGAAATGAAACAACATTCCTCTAGGACCATGGTGCAACAAAAAGAACAAAAACAGAGCACCGCAGAAGACTACACAAGTGCGGGCAGGACAGAACTAAATACCGTGTGCAAAAGAACACGAGCAACAGAATAATAATTTGCAGAACATACAGAGACAACATACAGTGCAGTCGGCAAAAGCAGTAACAGTACTTGTGTGAGTGATTACAGTATTATAACATACTGTATAATAGCCATAAAGTTGTTAAGTGTGCAAAAATGCAAAGGAATGCATAGATCAAGGTAGTTAGTGATAAATAACTACAAAAATAACAAATAGCAGCAACAGGATTAGAAAAATGTACAGGATATATTAAAACACAGGGTTTTTCAAGGGCAGTCAAGGGCAGTAAGTTTCTTTGTTTAGGGCAGAGCAGTGTGAGTGTGCAGGGTGATTGGGAGATGTAGTTTAGTTCAGAGTGGTGTGTCTTTGTGTGTGTATGTGATTTAGTTTATTATTTAGTCCACATTGAGAGATTGTTGGCTTTGCACCAGTCTTTTTCACCTCCTCTCTGTATGCCACCTCATTGCTCCCACTGATCAAACCCACCACACTTGTGTCATCAGCAAACTTGATGATGTGGTTAAAACAGTTCACTGCTGCACAGTTGTGGGTCATCGGTGTAAACAGCAGAGGGCTGAACACACAGTTCTGGGCAGGCATTGAGCTCAAAGTGGTAGCCCTGGAGCATCTGATCATTGGGGGTGGGGTTGTCTTCCTTGCTGCCATGTCATTTTGTGTTTCAAACTGTGCATAGAATTGATACAGTGCATCTGGAAGGGAGGCCTCACCATCATAGGCAGGTGGAGATGCCCTGTAGCTGGTGATGTCCTGGATGCCCTGCCACATGCACTGTATGTTCCCAGTGTCCTGGAAATGACTGTGGAATTTATGAGCATGCTGTTCTCAGAGCAGCCATTTCACCTGATCTGAAGGCAGAGTCTCAGGTTCTCAGCAGTGCGCACACCTCTGCTAATCTAGGCACATTACCATGCTGTCAATGAACTGTGACTCCATAAAAACAAAAACACAGTCTATGAACTCACACTAGGTAGTTTGTTGGAGTCGGATGTAATGCAGTTTATTATCCAGGAAGCAGACTTTGGCAAGCAGGATGAACGGTATAGCTGGCCAGCTAGCATTAGCTTTTAGCATTAGCATCCGCTTGCTGTGCTGCCGCTTCCTCACACACAGCTTGTCACATACCCTCCCCCTGCATAAGACAACGCCACGGTCTGAGGGCCTGGTCTCTGCAGCAAGCCGAGATCATTAAGCTTTTCCAGCAGTCCATCATCTGAGTAAGTTTCTTGTTTGTATCGTAACTGAAGCAGGCTCTGGCAGCCATAAACATGTCTACCAGCTGTTCTAATACACTTGTGAGCAATGATTTGGTGTGACAGTCTACTGAAAACTACACTTTGCACCAAAGTGTTGGACCCAGAGAGGCCATTGCTACTTAGGGCACTGCCATCTTTACCGTAAAGGTGAAATACAGTGACACCATTACAAGTGTATGTAGAGTACAGTAGAGTACAATCATGAAAAGTCAAATTACCCCAAGAGTCACAGTGATACCATGAAAACTAAAACCACCCCAATAAGTACAGTGACACCATCAGAATTAAAGCACCCTCATCTGACACCATCAAAGGCTTTGCTTCTGGTAATTAGTATACTAAAAGAATCAGACAGGAGCTTCCCAAAAGACCCATTGCATTGTTTTTGTAATTGTTAGAAAGAGCCGTTTAAATGATTTGTAGTCATACACTGATCTTAGCTGTCCAGTGCTCCAGTGTGGCTCTCTGTAGGTTTGCTGGCTGAGAGTCAGACAAATTAACTTCATAAGCGTAGGTTCATGTGAAGGGCAACAGCTAGGTCTATCACTGACTCTGCCATTTCAAGCTGAAATGGTTTGACTTGTATCGAAGGGCTAAAGAACTTGTATATATATAATATATAAAGTTTATATATATATAAACAACAGCATAGAAAAGTTCTGATGATTTTGCCTAGCTGCGTCTCAAGAAGTCACATAGGAACAGAGTTCCTAATGACAGCAGATTCTTTGATATGTTTCATCATAAAGGGAGACGTGGGAGCTGCTGCTGGGGGGTGTCAGCCGTTTAAGTGCTTTTTGAAGACATCACATTTGTTAACAAGAAGTGTCATACTGAAGTCTTATGGTAGGTTCTGCTGGGAGTCATTTATAACTGTACAATAGTGGTCTGTTCCTTCACATTCAGCCACATCATGATTGGAAATAAACTACGAGCCATTGAATTTGAATAGATTTATAGAGTACACATTTCATTTACTTTAGCATGTTTTAAAATGGCCTCTGCAGAGCTAGAGCTCCACTATCTTGAAGATTTTGCTCTGAAAAAGATTTTGCTCTGAAAAAGATCTACGCCTTACTAAGCCTTTGAGTAACACCAAGCTGTTTCAGACATGAGACATTTGGATAATATTTCATAGTGCAGATGTACAATCACAGTTATGGTTTCTCTCCTCATTCATTACAAGCATTGAAACTAACAAAAAGCTTGACATTTCAGTTCGTGAGAGGGCAGAGTGGTGTTTGGGAATTGGAATCCCATGCAATCAGAAATCATGATCAAAAAGTATTTTGGAGAGACAAGAAACCTCCTATGAACTAAGTGCCTCTGATTTGGCTCATAGCACACACACACAAACACACACACACACACAATCCATTATTGTAATCAGTACTTTGCCTTTTGCCTATTAGAAAGTTAATCTCTCTTTCCCTCACTCCCTCTCCCCCTCTCTATCATTTCCATTTTTTCTTCACTCTTTCCTTTCTTTTTTATTATACTCTTTCTTATTCTCTTTTCCCATTATCTGTCTCCTTTATCTATTTTCTTTACTCTTTTCTTTTGCCTTTTCCTTTAGCACTCGTTTTTGTCTCTTTCCATTTTGTCCACATAAACTGTTCATTCTACATTTCAAATGTCTTTTTTCTTGTTTCCCCCCATGACAGCAGGCTCAGCATCTGGTTAGCTTTGCTTCCACCATTCCCCACAATGACCTAGGCTTGGAATTTGGCATGGAAATTACCATCACTGTCCCACCCAGCCAAAGGGTTTTACCTTTGGTCTTCACTTTATAGGAGGCATCCATCAGACTCCCTTTCAAATAAAAAATGATCTGCATGTTGCCTAAGCACCTGATCTCCAACCCCCACCAAAGAGTGGATGGGCGCTGGTGACCACCACCCAGAGTTCCTATTTCTTATGACCTAAACAATCTCTTGCCCACAGTTCTGCCACTAACACTACTGCATTGGTTAGCTCATTGCTGTTTTCACTACAGGTCATGTGCTCTTGGTTCTGGAACAATATTGCTTGAGTGTCTGGTATTTTCGTGTTCCACCTCATTCTGTCAGGACAGCTGAATAATATTTCCATTGCTGAGCTGCCTGTAAGCGTGTTGATTTTTGCCACCAAGGACCTTGAGATGTGCATCTTTAGTGATCCTTGTAGCTCTGTGGTTTTCTTAAGGGCTCTTTCAACTAAACAATTTGTGGAAGGCTTGAAGGGGCAGATATAATGTGCCAAAAAACCCTAAACTCAGTGTGATAACTGTTGCATGGTGATGCTAAACATCTCTCTTTGGTGCTCATTTGTTTCTGCTGAGATGACCGTCCAGACAAGCACAACATTCAGCAACTTTGAATGTGTGCCCTTTGCTACAAGGAATGAAAACATATCCATGTTTTGCCAGGTTATTCCCAAAGTGGGACTAGCACTTTGGGAGGGTCAATTCATTCCTGCTGACATGTCTCAGAGGCTTGCCTTTTTAATTCTACTTCTTTATCTAATCCAGGCTAACCACCAATGATCGCTGACTGTAGCTTTATTCTTGAAATTCCAGGGTTTCACAAGCTTGTGGTGGTATAACAATGCAGAGCCTCTACAGCAGAAAGCCGTCTTCCACACTAAGCTCAGCTTGCCTTCTGAAGAACGGACGTTAATCCTCAGTTGGGCAGTTGGCAGGCCATCCCTCTTTGACAAAATGACACACTTTAGAAAGCACAGGCTTCATTGTAGTCCACAGGTTCAGCTGATGGCAGGTAATAGGAGGTTTTGTCTTTGCCATCGACCTACTCTCCAAAGAAATATCTAAGAACAACTCCAGAAGGCTGCAACTGTGGACTGTGACTTGTAGTTTGGAAAAACACTCCTTCTATGTGACCCTGGAAGATGTTGAGTTTGCTGCCTGATTACAGGCTACAGGGTTTGTGTATCTTTACCTTTTGCTTCCAGTGCTAAGGCTTTATCATGCATGGAATCCATGTAAAATCAGTTACTGCCAGTAGGTGGCGCTGCATCTGTTCACATGTCATGCCTCAAACCAACGGATCTCTCGGGCACTCCAAAGCTGCACTGCCTGGTTTGATGTTTTAATCTAACCACACATGATGCAACAGTTTCACCTGTTCCTCTTGAACATGACTAGAATTTAAATCTCTCCACATTTTCATTTGGCTTTTGATCGAAATGCTCACCCACACCTTAACATTCTTCTGCAAATGCAGACCACGTTAAAGGTGTACTTGAGCACTTTCAGTAGGTGCAATAAGGTCCACTGTCAGAACAGTGTGATGGCACATGTCAAAAGGAGAATGGCCTTTTTTGCCATTTCATAGGTTACCTGATTTACCTCAAAGTACAGTCTCAGTTTGTCCATGTATCACCTACAATTTTCCAAAGCCAGATCCAAAATGCCTCCACTTTGTCAAAAAGAAACATCGTTAGCATTCTTTTGTTACTGATGCTTCACTTGGTTTCACTTTAGCTGCACCACCTATACATGTGATCCCTCGTATTGGTCTAGCAGTTCAGGATGTGTTAAGCTGTCTCTTGGTGTTTCTTTTACCTCATCATCACTGTTTGTTGTCTGTTAATAGTAATTGATTTTAACAAACAGAAAATATGTTTTCTGTTAATATTTATTCCTGACTTGTGTGTCCTTTTTCTTGCTTCTCCCAATACAGCACCCTGTGGGGCACCGCACTAATAGGATAAAACACTGTTTGCCTGTCTGTCTCTCTCTCTCTCTCTCTCTCTCTCTCTCTCTCTCTCATTTCCTATACTATGTCCCTCTTCCACCTACTCATGTTTCACTCCTAACTTTCTTTTCTATTCCTGTTCTCACTTTACTTCGTTTTCTTTCTCATTCACTCTCACATCACTCTCTCTCACCTTCTCACCCCCTCTCTCCCATTATCTCTCGTCCTCTTTATTTTTTTCCCTTCGGTTGCTTCTCTTTCCATTTTGCACCTCTCTTTCTTTCTTTCTCTTTCTCTCTCTCTCTCTCTCTCTCTCTCTCTCTCTCCTGGGAGGTGGTTCTGTCTTGGATAAAGCTCTTCTCTGCTCTATTGTGTGGCCACCTTAGTTGGAGTGCAGAAACAGAGACTCGTGTTTGTGTGTTTGTGGTTGTGTGCCTTTATGCTGGCCAAACAAAACCAGACTAAAGAGGCCTGAACCAAGCGGTGCAATGATAACAAGCAGTCGATAACCATTCAGAGCTTAGACGAGTGCCTGTATTGTCTGTGACATGTCCTTTTCAGTCTTATTGAACTCTTCAGGGAAATTAATACATGATTACGAATGTAAACATGCATCAGTGTATCATGATGCATCAGTCTGAAGATGGTGATTCAACTGCATTAAATGCTTTAATTGATTACAACGATAGCCAGTGAAGTAAAGTCTATAAATAAGTAAAGGTGGTATGCTTTGATATGCTTTGAAAGGTGGTATATTTTGGTATGCTAAAACATTTTGGAGAGTCCCAACTCTCCAAAAATGAAAGGTGATGCTACAGCTAATTTAATCAGAATGATAACTAATGAAGCATGACCAGAAACTGACCACTGAGGAAAGGTTAGAACATGGCTAACACAAACCACTATGAAACCAAACGGCTTAATTTTACCCCTTAAAATCACCTTGATTTTCCATACAGGGAATTAAGGAATATTAAGGGAGAAGTGCACAGATTAAAGCTGATTAAGACTGAATTTTCAATTCAGTAGTTCAAATTTGCCCCTTAAATTGAATTAACACCTTAAATTTAAGATTAAGGGGTTTCACACTCATGGCTTGAATTGAATTTTAAGGAAGAATTAAGGCCACTTAATTCAAATTAAGGGATTTGGTGTATTTTCAGGGGAAAATTAAGGTGTGGTTTAGCATATTTCAAGTACATTTTGGTTCATAGAGAAATGTGCATCACTAACTATACACCAGCAATATGTAGCAAGAGTTTTTCATTATGTGAGAGTTTAAAATGGGTGGCTAAAAGTCAGCAATAATTGAAACTGCTATCAATGACAAAATGATGTATGGCAGTCAGCCACTGAAACTTACTTTATATTGTGAAGGTCCCTTTCATGTCCCCAAAATAAAAGATGTCCTGTGGTTAAGGTGTAGACTACTCTGTAAGGTGTAGACTACTCTGTAAGGTGTAGACTACTCTAGTATGTCACATAGGTCATTGATCAGATTGAGGTTTGGGAAATTTAGAGGCGTAATTTGCCGTGTTCTTCAAGCCATGTCTGAACAATTTTTGCAGTGTGGCAGGAAAAGGACTAACGTGGTCTGCAGCAATGTTTAGGTAGGTGATATGTGTCAAAGTAACACCCACATGAATGCCAGGTTTGATGATATAACATGATGTAAAAGAAAATATGATTCATCAAACCAGGCCATCTTTTTCATTGCTCTATGGTCCAGTTCTAATGCTCATGTGCCCATTTTTGGTGCTTTCTGTGCAGGGGTCAGTATGACTACTGTGGATATTCAGCCCCATATACAGAAAGCTTTGATGCATGGTGTATTCTGATCCCTTTCTATCATAGACAGCATTAACCTTTTTCAGCAATTTGTGCCATAGTAGCTGATCTGTGGCTTCACTATCCACATGCATCAGTGAGCCATGGGTGCCAATGACCCTGACACCGGTTCACCGGTTGTCCTTCTTTGGACCATTTTTGGCAATCTAACTGTCTAGCCGTCACAATTTGGCCCATCGCAAAGTTGCACAGATCCTTTTGCTTTCTTATTTTTCCTGCTTCAACAACTCCAAGAACTGACTGTTCACTAGCTGTGTAATATATCCCCAAAAGAGAGAGAGAAAGAAAGTGAGAGAGAGAGAGGCAGTAACAGACCAGAGGTAACATGAGGAGACAAGGGAAGCATAAACATCAGAGGGCACAAAAAAAAGAGGAGAGCAGTTCCATATCCCTCCTCTCTTTTTTCCATCCATCCGTCCTCCATCCCTCTTCCTCTTTAATCCATCCTCTTTTCCCAGCCGTAGGGTCCAGCTAATTCATTCTGTCTCCACATCTAAGAAGAAGCTCTTCAAACTATCTCCCAGTACAGTTTTTCTCCTCCAACCAAACACATACACACACACACACACACACACACATACACACTTTCTCCCATGGGGATCATAGTTATTTATTTTCAC
>JBBPCY010060546.1:0-12519 GCA_037974405.1 Brachyalestes nurse
GTTTACTGATACACTCTGAGTTCTGAGAGTAAACACCGGTTCTAGACTGTTTTACACCCTTTATATTTACTGAAATCTGATAATAATTTTATGCAGAATAATAATAATATGCAGAATTCTAAGGGTTAAGAGCCTCATTAATACATTAGTTTTAAGATCTCAAGTTAGACGGGAAGTCCGATTTGAGCTGCATGTCAGATTTTGTTTTGGGACCTCCCCCTGCTCCACCAACCAGCAGGATCCATCAGTCCCAACGACCTCACTGTTTTCAAATTAAGCCCTGATCATTTGCACAAGTCAACAATGGAAGTGATGAGATGCAACTGCAGGTCTGGAGAAGCAAAAGCAAAACCTGCAGTTTCCTCAGACTCTTGTCTGTGCTTTTACTATGAGTTACAAACCCGGGTAAATAACAGCTAATAATTGTTAGCTGCTTTGACTAGTCAACTAATTACAAACAGGCCAAGTAATCGTAACTCTTGGGGATGCAACCCTAAAAGCCACATCAAACCCTAAACTTCCCAGCCTAGAACTGGTACTGTCTGTCTGAGTCTGCAGATGGATGATATTGGTGGAAACAGACCATGAGGGAGGTGGAGTTTGAGAACAGCCCTCACAGCGATATCATCCCTACCAGGGGGGCACGTAAAATTGAGGGCGCATTCAGAGAGAGAGGCATGTGATGCTCCGGGCCGATGCGTAGCTTGTGTTTCAGACGCATCCCTGCCGAGTGTGAAGAGGCAGACGGGGCACAGCTCTCCACACAGCAGGCAAAACAAAGAGAAAAGCCCAACCTGAAGGCAAAGCAGCGCGGCAGGCCCTGCCAGCCAGGCATTAATGCCGCATTGATCCACGGCCTGAACACAGCAGCTCTGAGAACAAGAGTTTTTTTCTTTAGCCAGCCATGCGCAGTCGTGAAATTTTCTTGTCCAGCTAAAACAGATACATTTATTATTAAACCATTTTAAACAAATTAAACTGAAAAGTAAAATATCCAAAGTAAAATCACATAGAAAGTATTAATGAAATTTCATGATCAATGGACCAATAGAAACAGAAATGTCCACTTTTGCTAATAATGTAATTAGATAACGTTAGCAGTTAGCTAGTCCACTACTTTTAAAAGTTAGCGTTTAAATGATGATTCATCAGGGTCTGCTTGTCTTAACCTTGTTCTTGTGACATACGAACAGTTCAAGCTGACATTGACAAGAAGCTCGCATGTACATCTTCAATCAAATGTGTATGTGATTATGTTTTTTTTAAATAATAATAGCCTTTAGCCTTCGTTATGTGCATGATTTGATCCACCCATGTGCATACAGCCACCAAGGATAGTGGACCAGCACAGCTTGAATGATAATCTACAGATACATGTAGCCATTAGCTGCTACCATCTTAGTCTGAATTTTTGCTACACTTACCTCTCTAGAGAACCAACCCGATCACATTACTTTTCGTCCAGCCATCACGATATACAATGTAATCAAAATAAGTGTTGTGATCACGCTTTAGGGCTTTTTTCGTGCCAGGACAATGCTTCACTACCCTGTATTTTAATGCGCAGTGCGTAACACCACCAGTATCTGCACTAACTGGTGACTGTTAGAGTTAGGGTTAGGGTTAGGGTTAATGTTAGGGTTAGGGTTAGAGTTAGAGTTAGGGTTAGGGTTAATGTTAGGGTTAGGGTTAGAGTTAGAGTTAGGGTTAGAGTTAGGGTTTGGGTTTGGGTTAGAGTTAGGGTTAGGGTTAATGTTAGGGTTAGGGTTAGAGTTAGGGTTAGGGTTAGGGTTAGGGTTTGGGTTAGAGTTAGAGTTAGAGTTAGGGTTAGGGTTAGGGTTAGGGTTAGGTTTAAGGTTAGGGTTGGGTTAGAGTTAGAGTTAGGGTTAGGGTTTGGGTTAGAGTTAGAGTTAGGGTTAGGGTTAGGGTTAGGTTTAAGGTTAGGGTTGGGTTAGGGTTAGGGTTAGGTTTAAGGTTAGGGTTGGGTTAGAGTTAGGGTTAGGGTTAGGGTTAGGGTTAGGGTTAGGGTTAGGGTTTCGGTTAGAGTTAGGGTTAGAGTTAGAGTTAAGGTTAGGGTTAGGGTTAAAGTTAGGGTTAGGTTTAGGTTTAAGGTTAGGTTTAGAGTTAGGGTTGGGGTTAAGGTTAGGTTTAGGGTTAAGTTGGGGACTTTCCCCGTCTCATGGCATTTCAACCTGTTTCAACCGCTTTGCAAACAAAAACGATAAGGAATCAACTCATTATTTGTCTACTTTCCCTCAGTCACCAGTTACTGCTGATACTGGTGAAGTTATGCACTGTGCATTAAAATACAGGGTAGTGAAGCGTTGTCCTAGCACAGAAAAAGCACTAAAGCGTGATCACAGCACGTATTTTGATTACATTGTATATCGTGACGGCTGCACGAAAAGACCGGGCTCAGAGAACGCCATAGGGTGCCAAACACATCCTGCCCTAAAAGGATCCTGAAAAATGTTCTTACATGGTTCTCTTCTACATAAAGTTGGAAATTAATCATCTTAGTTTTGCAGGGTTTTGCAAATTCACACCAGTGCAGGCTGAATGAGAGCAATGCGAAATTCACAGCAGTTGCCTTCAATAAAGTGTTTTTCTTGTGTAAATATTATGTACAAAGGCAACTGGTCTTTCATTAATGAGTTGAAGATGCCAATTTAGTCCACTGATGAGAAAAAAAATTGTTAATGTTGAAACTTTGGCTGATAGAAATGCTGGAGATGTGCTAGTCACTACGAAACCAAAAACATTAAAAACCTTTACCCCTTAAAATGACCTTAATTTCCCATTCAGGAAACTGCACAGAAATGCACAGATTAAGGCTAATTAAGGGGTAAAAGTACTAAATTTTCCAATTACTTTTTCAAAATTTCCCCTTAACATAATAGAACCTCCTGAATTAACGTCTTAAATTTAAGATTGGGGGTTTCATACTCATAAAATCTAATAAAATCTAATTTTAAGGTAAAATTAAGGAGTCGGTTTCACAAATTAACACCCTCTTCATTTAAACGAAGGGGTTTGGTGTATTTTCGGGGGTCAATTAAGGCAGGGTTAAGCACATTTTAAGTACACTGTGTTTCATAGTGACTGTATGTCTCAAACACAGTGAAAATGCCAGCATTGCAGAAAAGTTTTCATTTTTCACCTTTTTTGCCTTAAATCAGTTCCACCATGCAGACATTTACAGTGCATTGTTGCCTCACTGCTGCAGGCAACAGTGCCTATAACAGAGCACAAAGAAAGGATCAGTCTTATTTTAGCTGATACCTGATCCATTAAAATAGACCTGCACTGGTATCTATCTTCCACACTACCAGTGCTAGACTGGCAGAGGCAGGTTTGACTCAGTTAACATTGTTTTTATGGGGCTTGGGATAAAAATCTTGGGATCTTGGGAATTTAAGAGAGCTTTATATTAGCGATTATTTTAATGGCTGCTAAAACAATCATGTAGAAAGTTCCGTTTCTTATACTCAATATGTCCAGAGCTCTGGAGCAACAACACAACTGATTCAATTCAATCATGGACGTTATCAAGCTCTTCTTGAGGCGAGGCAGGTGTGTTAGAAAAGGGAAAGCATAAAAGCGCATGCACAGTGGCAGCCCGGTAATGGAAGTGAGAACCACTGCTTTATCTTGTTCTCACATGAGGCGTGTGTTGAATGGTGTGATGGACAGCTGGGTGAATAATGACAGCTTTGGCCGCTCATCTGGCAAACACTCGCGTCCCCCAGCGACGCCTCTACATCATGTCCGACTCAAACATGTTCCCTGCCTCCTGACACGCAATTATTGGTTTGTCTCTCAAAAGAATTTATCAGAAGACAGTTAGTCCAGTTAATCTTCCACAGCTCTTAAACTAATAGTAACCAACGCACTGAAATCATATACATAAATCACAAAGCCACTGTGCTGCTCTGTCAGGGAAAGGCCACACCAGGGATGCTGTGTAGCACTGCATTATGTATCAGTACAAAACGCGGCTATATAACAAGCTCCTAACCAATTTAAACTTTATTTATACACACGGATCAGCCAGAACATTAAAAAACCATCTGCCTAATATTGTGTTGTCTTCTTCCTCAACCCAGGTGTTCAATACTGTTTGACAGGACATGTTTATTTAAAGAAATACCCTTCAAGCAAAGGACAAACCAACAGAACATTATATTTGACGTATCCACAGTCATGTCATGTATTCAAAATTATATGTATGACTACAGGCCTCCATAGATCAAACTAGCTTATCAAGCACATCCCATAAATGTTCAGTCTAGCTGAGATCTGGGGAATTTGGAGGCCAAGACAACATTTTTGTTATGTTCCTCAAATCATTGCAGTGTAGCAGGACGCATTATCATGCTGAAAGAGGCCACTGCCATTAGAGAATACCGATGGGATGAAGGGTGAACTTGATCTGCATCAATGTTTAGGTACGTGGTATATCTGCATGATTGCAGGACCAAGGTTTCCCAGCAGAACCAAAGTCCAAATGATGTAAAAGAATCAGACCAGGCCACCTTCTTCTATTGCGTTCTGATGTTTGCAAGCTAGTGGTAGTGTGTGCATTGTCAGAAAAAATATTACTTTAAAAAATGTGGATGCTGTATTCAGTAGCCTTAAGAGAGCCTTTATGTGATGGGGGTTAATGGTGGAAAATGTGAAACTTAAAAAAAAGAGATTTGTGCAAATCATTAGATTAAAAATGAGCTAGAAAGGGTTTCCTGCTGACAGGGAGATAACATAAATGTTGTGTTTCCATGGCAACAAGGAAAATACATAGGGTAAGACGCTACAATAGCTTAACACATTCTAACAAAGCCTAGTGTAGGGAAGATGATAATCCAACAATGATCCTCGCTGAGAAGAAAGGTAGGTGATCATCCAAGACGTGTTGGTCCCCTGAAGTTTGCTTATTCTAAATGTAGCAAAACAAAAAAGGGAATAAGAAATATGTGTTTTGCACACTTTAAAAAAGTGTTACATAAAAAGGTGTTCAAACGTGTCACAAATGTGTGATCACACATACCGTCGTGAAATGAGAAGACAAGTTACGTGTATGTAAACATGTTGTCTCTTTATGAATGGAATATTTGTGACTTTTTATGAGGGTGTGAAACTGCACAGTATACAGTGTCAGAAACCACATAAGCTGGTTAATTTAAAACCACTTCACAAGGCAAGTAAGGTAAATGTCATAGTGCCGTGGCATGCTTCAATGAGACACATACATATAGAAAATCTTTAATGATTTATTGGCAACAAATAAAACAAAATCCACGTAAACTCAATTAGAAATAGGCGGGTGCAGGAGGCCAGTGTGGAAAACAAAGCAAAAGAAAGTCCAATGCTGCAGCCTCAATAGCGATGCTTCTAGGGCAACTTGGTGTCTAGAGAACAGAAACAGTTCATTAATGACGCACCACATACAGTGCCACTGCTGCTTCTTGGTAAACAGAGAAATAAGAGAAACTGTTGTGAGGGAAAGCCTATGGAGTACCAGGTCCAGCTGAGAAAGGTCTGCCTGGTCAACATAGGAGAAGAACTGCCAAGCTTACTGATTTCAGTACACACCAAGGAGACACCAGATCCAGGTTCTACCTGATCTGCATCTTCAGAGCAGGCGAGGAACAGCCCAGAGTACACTTTGCAGATTTCTGTGAGAAGGATATGCACAGATAGACTAACAAAAAAAAATACACATGCCATAAGCACAATGGTGAATGGACGCCAGACTCATGTACAAGGTTGTAAAAACTGATGTTTTTAGGGAGAGGGGGGAATGCAACACAGATGCAGACAATAGAGAGAGGTAAATCCAAGAATGGTGCATGCAATCAGGTGAATGAAAGAAATCAAATGGGAGTGAAAACAGGTCAAGAGAGAAGTGCCAGACTCAGTGCCATTTCAAATGGGGTGACCGTGACATCAACCTTATTTCTATACACATTCTGATTGACAGAGGTCATTCAGTGTGCTTTACATAAAAACAAAACATCAGTCTGCAAAGAAAAATAAGCAATAAAAGAAAACACAATCAATATAGTATAGTAGAATAATATAGTCTAATAAAAGTACTACAAACAAAAACAAAAGTAAAGAAAGCGATGTAAATGACAGCTTATGCAGATAAGTATACATGATTTTGTGCAAGTATTACAAAGATATAAATAAAGCCACCCATTTACTGAAGCCAGTGGAAAACAAGGCATATACTTGTTTTGTTTCAAAATGTCGGAACAGATTTGATTTCCATCGGGCCATTTCACCCTGTTTAGTTTCATATCTGGGCACCATAAACTGACCAGCTCCTGACAATCAAAGAGACCTACCAACCTGATATTCATCAAATATACCCCGATCAATCACAAAATTAAAACCACTGACAGGTGAAGTGAATGAATTGATTATTGTATATTGCAGTGGTAACTGGCAAAGGTTGGGAAACATTATACAAGAAGAGAACAATAAGATCATGAAGTAGCTGTGTTGAAAGCAGGAAAACTGGGTGGGGTCTTCAAAGTGTTCCTGGTAAGCAGTGGTAAGTACCTACCAAAAGTGGTCCAAAAAGGAAAAACCATTGAAACAGCAAAAAGGGCATGGGTGTCCAAGGCTCATTGATGCATGCTGGGCGCAAAGGCTAGCGTATTTGGCTACTATAGCACAAAAGTTACTTTTGGTTGTGATAGAAAGGTCTAAAACAATGCAATCCCTCATAACTTGCTGCATTTGGGGTTGCATAGCTGCAGACCAGTCAGAGTGCCCATGCTGACCCATGTCCACCGCCAAAAGCACCTAAAATCCTGGCATCAGGATACATTATGGGAGAAAGGCAAGCCATTGGAGGCAGTGTGATACTCTGAAAAATATTTTGTTGTCCTTCATTGGTGGTCTCATGACCCCAGCTTACCCCTGCCCATAGCCTTACAACTGTTCCCACCGACAAGTTTGTATCCCAGTTTAATTCACTGACTTTGAAAGTTTACAAACATCAGTCTACTGTAATTGTGCTGCCACAACAAGGTCATGTCAGTTTGGACCTGCTCAATTCACGGAATACACCGCTATTAAACAGAAATCACCACCAGCACAACAAGCCTGGTATGATTATTATGCTACATAACATATGCTCCATTAATATTCATTACATCTGATAAGTTCTACACCAGAAGACGACCCAGTTCCTGCCTCTGTGATAATTCCTTCAGCTCCATGATCGACTCTTCCAAGAACCCCAGCGCAAATCATCATTGGCCACTGGGCTACAGAGGCCATGCTGATTGTCATGTCATTAGCTCAGCAAACTTTGTGACATTACTCCAGGGGTGTTAAAGTCCAAGTCCAAATGCTAAACAGAGAAGTGATCAGTTTTACAGAGACCCAAGTCCCAAGCCCACAGCCTCACAGTGTCTACTTTGCTGACAGTCAGGAAATGGATAGCCGTAGATGAGATCAACAGTGGCTCCACTTTATTCCAGAAGTTATTTGTTGGGCACAACAGCATGGACAGCCACATCAAGGGACCAACTGAGGACCAGTAGTTCAGTATTCTCATAAACACGGGTGCTGGCTTGTCACTCATCAGTAAATCGCTGCATCAGCACATTCCTTCACTGAAACATCTCTGCTGAAGAGCTTCTAAAATCAGTGTTGAGAAGGTTACTTTTAAAATGTACTCCACTACAGATTACAGAACACATGCCCCAAAATGTAGTTTGAATCGTATTCCATTAAGTTACTCAATGTGAGTAACATATTCTGATAACTTTGGATTACTTAATATATTGTCATGCTTTTTACAAAAAACATGAATGTAGCACATCCTGCAAATTCTTGTTCGTTTTTCTCTACCAATTGGCTGTTAAGCCCAAATCTCCATATTTATATATTTACTGTAGAGAAGCAATAGGTGAATAGATCTGCATCACGGCCGTATTTTTAGGGGGGGGTTGGGGGTTGTTTGGTATGCTCATCTCTGCTGAGAAATTCAGGCAGACCGCCGTGGTTCTGAGGGCGAGAGGAACCAGGCCACTCAACCATGATGAGTGATCCGAAAAATATGCTTCTAGGTCGGCTACAGCCTGCCCAGAGCCTCCTTGTATGTAAGGGTTTAATGTTGGTGGAGTCAGTTACACAATGGACCCGGAGTCAGCACAATGGACTGGCAATCTGTACATTCTGGAAAAGTCCAGAGCAGCTGTTTGGTGCACGGCCGTCGGCCCGAGATGCGCATATTTTTTCGGATCACTCATCATGGTTGAGGGGCCTGGTTTTTGAGTGGCATGAGGAGAACCAAACCCGAAAGTATGCCTGAAAAATGCTTCTTTGGTCGGCCACAGCCTGACGAAAGACCCCTTGTATGAAAAGATCCATAAAAATGACTACCGTGATGACACTAACATCACTGAAGCGCAGCTTCTCTGCTTTCGGAAACTGTTGGAATTGTGTAGATTGCGCCAACGGTTTAAAAGTTACGATAATTTATAAAAACTAAAAATATTGAAAAAACCTGTCTGCGGCGACAGCTTCGGTTTGAAAGGCGTTTGAAGACTAAAATGGATGAGGAAAATACCGCTGTGTGATACCTTTATTTCAACAAAGTAACTGTAATCTGACTATCACCTATTTTAACGGTAAATGTAACGGAATACAGTTACTCATAATTTGTATTCTAATTATGTAACGCCGGTACGAGTATTCCGATACTCCCCATCACTGTCTAAAATACACTCACTCTGTGAGACTCTGTAGACAAGATGCCCTTCTTGGGTGGGACTTTTTCCATGGGGCTTTAGTTGACACAGCCTCAGGTGCCTTTTTATTTAAGCATGAAAGGATTCCCCAACTCCTCTGAAGCACCACCCTGCTGTTACTTAGCACAGGCCCACTGCAACACGTCCTTGTTGTCACCAGTCTCTGTGTTTTGTTGTCACAGTGTTTTGTTGTCTCCAGTTACTCCTTGAGCCACCCAAAAACCATAAAGGTCTGTTGTAATCAGTGCATACCATGCCATCTGATTTCTTTGTGCCAGTTCAGTTAGACTGACATTGATAAAGATAAACTCATGCCTGATGAAATGGGAAAAGAAAATTCCATACTACAGTCTAATCAAGAAACCAAGACAGCACTAGCCCTACTAATCTAGGGAGAACAGATTCGATAAAAAAATAGGACACATACATTTTCTGCATCCATAATATGACAAAGAACATATCACACATCCCCCATAGTCAGGGAAGGAATCAATAAGCAAGCACTTACCGCATTTACATGCTAACATGACTGAGCCTAGTCATCGTTCATGGGCCTCTCCTGTTCTATTACTTCATGAAAAGGATGGCTCATACAGGTTTTGTATTGACTACACATGTCTCAAGTCACATTCAAGGATGTACATCCTTTGATGTTGATGATGGGTTGATGTCAGTTAAGACGCCCTTTCTTGTTTAGTACACTAGACATGTCAAGTGGCTACTGGCAAATTGAAACTGATAGAGACAAAACAGCATTCAGTGTAGGTGACTCACTTTACCATTTCAATGTGATCACATCACCAATCACATTCCCTACTCAGCCTCAAAAAGGTGTCCCGAGACCCCACAGGATGCAGAGAACATTGGGCCGTAGAGCTTGACATATCTGACTAGAGGCACTTTTCCATAGTCATACAGGAACCGTGCTGCACCTAAACTGTACTGTGATGGAACAGAACTTGAAGCATGCTTTGATTTTCCAATGTATGTCAGTATTATTGATGTGTCAACAGCATATTTTTTTCCCCACAGTTTATGGCTGGTTTTTTGTCCCAAAACCACAGCCATGGAGTCTTACCAGCAGAAAGTTTTTTTTCTGAAAGAGCTGCTTTTAATATTGCGGTTCTATTTATAGTGTTGTTTGGGTTTTTTTCGGTATTCCTTTGCCATGTGATGAAAACCTTATCCAGTTAACTTTTTAGTGATGTCCAGGTATACATTACTCACAGCATTAAAGATAACTTTGTGAGCTTCATAGAAAACTCCCACTGAAATGTATCTACAGTCCAAGCAGATAGGAGTGCTTGTAATTTATCAAATTCCCAGTTGTTTGTACTACTATTGTTGTTGTTTTTCCGCAGATGGTAAAAAAAAAAAACAAGGGCCACAAGTTCCTTGTGCCAGTGGTATAGTACTACAAGTCATCAAGGATCAAGATGGTGCAAGACATAGAAATGCAGACCAGCTCTAAACATGTTCAGATGATGATTGCCAGTCTTTTAAAACTGACATTGGCTTTATGGGTCCTACCACTTAATTGATCACACAGTTCTTTACTGCTAAGTCTGTCCTAGAGCTTTCCCAGTGTATATCCTTCAATGTGAGAAAGATAGCATCACACTGAACATAGTGCAGGTATACTGTCATCAGTACAGCATCTACCCCTTCTCCATTAACAAATGTGGTGAATCACCCACTCCTCACTTTGGTTTTCCACCAAAATTTATTCCTTAATGCTGTAGTTGTTGCATGGACATGTTTCAGATGGCTTCGTGGGTCATGAAAAACCCTTTCCCAGGTCAGAGAGGCATTCTATTGGCTGCTTATGGTTAACAGCATTGAGAGCAATATGTCAGTTGTATACATGTGCTATGCTAGCTCCTCTTCAGGCCATTCCTGTAATTCACCCTTTTCAAAATGTGGTGGCAGACTTTACTGAGTTCTCTGAGTTACCTGTGCCTCAGGGCACAGGTAAGTGTTGGTTATTCAGGATTATGTCACGAAGTATTTGAACCTAGGTGTGATCCTGGGGGAGATGGGCTGATCAAAAGAACTTGCCAAATGTCTGTATCAGCAAAACAAGCCATGGGATGCAATGTTACACTCGATTCAGATTTCATACTACACTAGTATTTGCACAAGCACAGGATATACTTCATTTTTCCTTGTGCTTGGTCATGATACCTGCTCACATGCTCTTTTCCGCCCCTGCTGAGGCATAATGGGCTTCTCCTGGCACTCCAGCAGAGTATGTCAGATCTGACTGTAGGAAGCTACAGCTTGCCTACACGTCAAGTCAAGAAGCGCAGTCACGCTCAACTAAAAGCTTAATATGACAAAAAGGTCAAATGCACACTATAAAATGTCAGAGATTTTGTGCAGCTGAATGATCCTGCACACTTCAGGTGTAAGCTGGCACCATGCTGGGAAGGACCTTATGTCATCACACAAGCAACCAGCCAATGGCTAAGGGGTACTTGATGCTATTCTTTTAAAGAATTCTCCAGATGAAGGAACATAAATGTTGCACTATAATCACCTAACCCTTAGAAGTCAGAGCTTATTAGCAAAATCTGATTTCAGCAAATAAAAATGTTCTAAAACAGTCTAAAACCAGTGTTTGTTCTCTTACAGGCTCACTGTTTGCTGCCCTTTCCACCACTGCTCAGGATACTGTACAGGTAAATAGATCTTAAACTGCCTGCTCTTTTCAGAGATTTGCTGTGTGGTAATGAAATGTTGCCACTACTTGCCATTACTACTTTGTCCTTGCCTAATTATACAGAATTTGTTTAGATAATTGTTTTTGTTTCTGTAAGTATTTTGCTACTATGTTCTTAATAATGTAATAGTGTATAAAAGTATAACACCTTTTCTTTCATATTTCCTCAGTTTTCTATTTATGTATTTTTTCCCATTTTTCTACAATGTGAGTAATGTGAGAAAGTCATTTGGGCTTCAGTTTTGTGTTACTCTATTTGGTTTACTGGTGACTCTTATTGCATTGCTGATTGGTGTGTGATGTAGAGGCTGAATTGGGAATTTTGACTGCTCTGGCTGTTTATTTGTCATCTTGCCCATTAAAAGTTGGTAGTCATTGCTATAGTACAAACTTAGTTGTGAGTTTGCTCCACTTACACAAAGCCCTTGTCCAACTAAAACTCCCTTGCCTTACATATTAAACAGCGAGATGGTGTGTGCATGTTTTGCTGCTTCAGGGTCAAGTGCAGCTGAGTGAGGCAATTCTGCAAAGAAAAGCAAACCAGAATTTGTCCACAGTGATGTGAAAGACTGATTTCCAGTTATAGAAAGAGTTAGGTTGCAGGTTTTACTGCTGAAGCAGTTATTAAAGGGGCAATTTCTTTTTCATAGCTTATATTACATTTTGTATAAAGTGACAGTTTTTAGGAAATCTTAATATAAACAAGAGCAATTAGAAAATAACTGCTATTGTTTTACTTCTGTTCTTCTTAAGTTTTATTATTATTATTATTATTATTATTTTGATTCCACCCGTTTTTTGACGCCGCTTCTTGTTGAAGCCCGTATTTCATTTTGGCAAAATTCCAATGTCAAAACATCCGTATTCATTATTTAAACAAGTGCTTTTTGTAGTCAAGTTGCCTCTGTAATATACAGCAATTTATTTTTAAATCATCATCTCTGAGCATGACAACCATTCCAGTCCAGTTTCTGTTAAATTCCTACACAAGCACCTCATTCTGCTTTATGAGGGACTGATTAGTGATCA
>JBBPCY010060557.1:0-12518 GCA_037974405.1 Brachyalestes nurse
ATAAGTGCATGTCATTTAACTCAAATTTTGCCAATTTATTTCTTTCTTTAAAATATTCATATTCTCTTCCCTCAGATACTCTGAAGAGGTGGAGTGCCAACTGCCACAGACTCCGTTGATACAGCAATGGCAGAGCACCTAAAACAAACTTCAGGAAGCAGTGAACACACTTCAGGAGCTGGGAGTGGTGGTTATAAGAAATAAACGGTTTTGAGAGACATTTACATGCGTGTTCACTGTAATCCAGTATTTTTGTTTTGTAAGTTAGTTTATAGTTGTTTAAAAGTGCTGAAACTGTTTGTTCAAAAAATTGAGTACTGCCACAATAATGCATCTGGAAGAGCAGGTGCTTGTGGAGCAACAAAATGATAAACATTTTTGAATAATAATTACATAAAAGATAAATATACATGTGTTTACATCCTTTACTTTGTTTTGTTCTTGTTTGAATAATGGATACTTAAAATTAACGTAAAGCTTTGAGAAAACAGCTTCATACTTATAAATAGTATAATGTAGTTAATTCTATTTTCTTGTTTGCATAGTAGCTGTTTAACCAATTGAAGACATTGGTAAAAAAATGTAATATGCACAAAATATGTTGCATAATGTAAATTAGAAAGGCCTAATTCTAAGTCCACAAACAATGTGTTATTGGTTGTAATGTACATGTGGTTAAAGCGTTTTGTAGACATTCGGGTCTGACTAGACCGATTTTGGACCATTTTAGAACTTGTAAGTTAAGTTGTCTAAACCTTAAGACCAGATTTGCCATTTCACGATGTTACAGAATAGGGGTGTGGCTATTTTATGTGTAAGGTTATACACAAATTAACACATAGTATAGACGACACATTTAGACGTCCAGGGACGTTCAAAAAAGACGTGCAGTTCACGTCCAGATAACGTCAAAGACGTTGGTTCAACTTTCATTTTGGAACTATTTTTTAACTGTGTTGGAGGGACGTCTTTTCAACGGTATTTACGCATCCAAATGTTTGCTGGGAAGGACGTCCAGGGGCGTTCAGAAAAGACGTGCAGTTCACGTCCAGGTAACGTCAAAGACGTCGGTTCAACTTTCATTTTGGAACTATTTCTCAACCATGACGGGACGTGTTAGAGGGACATCTTTTCAACGGTCTTTACACATCCAAATGTTTGCTGGGAAATTACTCCCCAAATGCCTCTGTAAATGGAACAGGAAAAGATCTTTGACATGTCACCACATGGATGAGGAGCTTCCTGCAACAGGTTAACTTGTATGGGTTAACATCTCAGTTTGTTGAGGGAAATCTCCCAACTGTGCTAAACTCTGGCTCTCCAGGATGCTGCTGCTGAATCCTACCCAGCTCCAGACCACCCCGGCTGCATGCATCTTCCATTCTCTCCAGTGGATGTCGATCTGTGCTGAACAGCATGGTCTGATATGAAAATTCTTTAAAAGCAAAGTTAACAGTATGCACTTTAAATTCAATCATTGTGCCTTTTACATCCAAAGTAATAAGTATGAAGCCTAAGAAACATTGAGTTACTGTCTAAAACAAATGGAGCTTACTGTTTTGTAGCTGCTGAAGGTTTTCCCTAAGAAAAGGATCAGCGCATTGCCAAGCACTTTCTGAAGAAGCTACTGATTCAAAGTCCACTGCTTAACTAAAATTTGAGGGAGTGAGCAGAGGTGAATCATTTCCTGTCTGAGCAAAATATTGGACAAATATTTGTCATATGAATATAATGCATAGCAACTATGTGCGTCATGCACACGTAATCTTAAACAGTGGTATCCATCCTTTAAAGTAATGCAAAATTTACATGGCTATTTCAGTCCTATAAGAAATCTGAAAAATTTTGATCATGTAATATCTTCTTTACTTACCTTCGACATCCTAATAAGCCATAAAACTATGTTTAGATATCAAATCAATTTAATAGAAAATTATATTTTGCTTTTAATGTTGTACTGGCTCTCAATCACTTCAAAATATTAAACATAAATGTAGTATGTGTAGGCAATATAATTATTTAATGCATTATAAACACAGTGTATATTATGGGGAAGCTGGTGGGCTGGTAGTTAGGGAGCTGTCCCTGAGATCAGAAAGCCGAGGGTTCGAATCCTAGGACTGCATGTGGTACCACTGAGGTAACCTTGAGTAAGGTACCATCTCCACATAAGGTCAAATCTGTATGGCCGTGTGAAGCATTTTTCCAGTGATATTCAAATTTGAAATTTCATGGTGCTATATATGAAACTGTAGCAGAGGTTGTCAGTTTTACAAAGCAGGCCTCAGAAATAAAATCGGTGACTGGAGGGCTGAGATATAACGGTTGAAGTCATCAAACATTTTTTTCAGACTGTGTAAAATGGCACCGTTCAGTAAAATATCAGATCCCTTTTCTGCTCTACTACATTTCAGAAGAATAAAACTGGGTAAGTTTGACACTTTAAGAGATATAATGGATCACTGGGGGAAATGGAGAAACAAGGAAGGGAAAACAGTGCTTGTTCTGTTCTTTTCCTTTCTTTCTTGCCTTTTATATCGCCCCATTTCATCTTATTTGAAACTAATAAAGGCTCTAGAGCAGAGAACCACCACAAAACGCTCCCTTTCTCTTCCTCTCTCTATTCCCATTTATACAGCTTCTTTATCCTTTCCTACCTATCCAATCAGCTCCACTTGTTCCATTTGTGTCATATTAGACACTGAAGTTCACCTTAATGTAACACCACTGTCAGAACAAAACC
Organism: Brachyalestes nurse; assembly: GCA_037974405.1. Lineage (NCBI taxonomy): Eukaryota > Metazoa > Chordata > Actinopteri > Characiformes > Alestidae > Brachyalestes > Brachyalestes nurse. The sequence goes on from JBBPCY010060557.1 coordinate 2,744, forward strand.
TTGTATTATTTATTTTTTACAAAATATGAAAATGCCAGTGAGTGAAAGGGCAAGGGAGGTGTTTCTTATGAAGTGGCTTCTGAGCAGAAGCACAAGGTAGGTGTTTCTAAAACAACAGTGGCCAGAGAGCAATTTAGTTTGGAATTGCCACTACTGTTTCTTATCTGTATCCCTCTAGATTAAAGTGTTTTTGTCCTTTTGCTTTTAAGACTGAATGAGTTCTGTTCTGACTTGTTCAAAAATACTCCTACGTGAATTTGAGAAGGGGTGGATCTAAACCTCTGCAGAATTAATCACTGCAAAACAGATTGCCTGTCTATGGCTAACAGAGTAGGTGTAGTTAAGAGTCAGTAGAGGTAGCTTTTGTTGGAGTCTGAGTGAGGATTAGCTTGAGATTCTCTAGTCCACAGCAACCGGAGCAACAATCTCAGCAGGAGCTTTTAAACAGCAGTTGGCCTTGGATGAGGGAGGAGCAGGTGGGGAGTCAAAAGCAGCCGAATTAGTTGAGGACACTTGAGCAAGGGACCCCAGCAATTGCAGATCCAGGGCCCCAACAGTGATCAGTCGGGATCAAGGGCGAACTGGGAAAAAAAGACGGCCCTGGCATTTTGGGGCAAAACAGCCCACCACGTACAATTACGCACACCACCCATCTTTACGCTCCCATGAATGTGTATACCAACACACAATAAAAAGTAGTAAAAATAATAAAAGTAATAAAAGTAGTATTCAACAAAATATAAACTGTGAACTTACCCAGTCAAAAATGATGCAGCTGAATCTTTTAATGAATGTTTGGGGGGGGGAAGAGGGTTTTCCGTATGTGTGTGCTTGCAACAGAGAGAAATTTGGATGTCTTTCATGTCTGTATATAAATACCTACAGACAGTGGAAGAGCCAGAGGCGGGGCCGGGGTGGCACTGGACCCCCCTGAAATCTAATTGGACCCCCCAGGTGCCACCCCAGATGATTGACATGTCACGGCACCGCACGTCTTGTCGAAAGGAGCCAGTTGCGTTTTGAAATCAGTGACGCCCAGAGCCGGTCTGGTGATGCCTATTGACTGCTAAGTCCCTCCTGTACAGTAGTCGGCGCTGTGTACCACAAAGAGTTGTAATCCACCTTCCATTAAGAGAAGAGGAAGAATCCTACAAGCTATAATACTCGGATCAATTTTAGGATTCCCTCTGAGTCACTTGCTGAACTGATCCGGGTGTGTGAGTCACTTGAGTCAGCATGTTTTCGGCTGTGGAACCGGCGGACTCACTGACTCGGCCTGTGTGCTTTAGGAGCACTAAGCCGCTCTCTGAGCAATTCAGATCCGGTTGCATGTTTTCGGCTGTGGAATTTCGTATCTGACTGACGCAATGAGTCCACTAGGAGGATTCAACTTTGCAGGAAGTTTGTAGAATTGTAGGTTTGTATGATATAACTCATTTTAAGTGTGGTGGTGCAAAGAAACTGTAAGTTATGCAGCTTTTATGGTAGTAATTGATGTTTTAATGATGAAGATTTATTTATGTGACGGAGTTTACAATTTAGACATGGTGTAGTTAGGACTAAAAGGATTCGGTTCAATGGAGACCTCAGATTCAGTCCTCCAGAACGTCAGCCGAACGCTATATAAATGCAGCACCTGCGTTTTCTTCATTGACGCCAAGAAAACGTTGCAGCGTTTTTTTGACGCCACCCTAATGGGCAGCCGACCGAGCGCCGGGGCTTACTGCGCGTGTGAACACTGTGATTTACTCCAATGAGCAGAAAAACGGTCGGCACTCAGTCCACGCTTACCTGGTGCCACAAACGCCTAACTGTGTGAGTAGTGTGTGAGTACAGTAACTTTGTGAGTGAGTGAGCGAAAAAGAGTGAGTGATACACTGTTTGTACATTTTTGTACATTGATACTACACTACAAATTCTATACACAAATCTCCTCTCCTGTGTGCTTAGTATGTACATTTCAACATTTAGAGACTCTGAGAAACAAATTCATTGTCATAGTCCCCCTGAAATAGCATTGGCCACCCTCTGGCCACCCTAAGGATAAAAGTCTAGCTCTGCCACTGAAAAGCTGCCTCTAACACCATGCCCCAAAAGTTGCTTTCTACTTACCCCCAAGGTGCGAACTAGGGGGGAGCAGGGGGAGCTATAGCTCCCCTAGTGGTGATATGAGCTCCCTTGAAAACATGATTTGTGAAATTTTGGGGGAGCTCTAAAATATTGAAATGATGACCATTTTGTGCATGGGTTTTCTCACAGGTGTAAAATAAGTAAAATAAAATTATATTTAGAGCTTATTACTCATGCTGCCTGCAGCCCTACCCACTACCCACTCATACGAGCTAGGTTAGTTAGCAATGTAGTATGTGGTGTTGCGTCTCTATAGGCAGTGAGAGGGTTGTGTTGTGCTATAGCTGTAATATTTATCACTAAATGCCATATTGTTCATGGCTGGTGCCGCTGGCTGCTTTTATCGCGTGTGCTCAGCAATGGCCCATAGTTTTTTTAGTTTTTTGAGTCAAACGTTATTGAAGTTTGCGTAGCCCATATATGTGCATATGCTCGGGACATCTGTTAAATGAACATGGTCCATTAGGGAATTTCATGTAAATAGTGTATAGACCTATAAATGGCATCACCCATGTGCAACGAACCAGCATTACACCATAACATCTGTAAATATCCTAGTGGTAACACTGACAATATTATCAGCTTATTAAATGTAACAAGTCAAACTAGTGCTGCCGCCATCGCCACTATCATCAGTTGATGAAGGCCCTGTGGCAAATATGTCTTTGATGGCCGAGTGATTAAGGCGTTGGACTTGAAATCCAATGGGGTTTCCCCGGGCAGGTTTGAACCCTGCTCACAGCGATGATTTGAAGCAGCATGACCAATAAACCCACCCAGACAATACATTTATTCGCATTGTGGTTTACCAATGGCAGCAATAAGAAATGTTAATTTGCATTCGCGCAATCTTTTGTGCATTTGTGCAATCTTTTGTGGGGTGGTAGTGGTGTAGTGGGTAGGATACTTGCCTCTAGACCAAGAGATCATGGGTTCGAATCCTACCTGCAAAAAAAACACCACTGGGTTCCTGAGCAAGACCCTTAATCCTTAAGTTGCTCCAGGGAGACTGCCCCCTGTAGTTAGGGAATGTAAGTCGCTTTGGATAAAAGCATCTGATAAATGCCATCAATGTGAATTTTGGCACATTTGGCAGCGTCTGCCTGAAGTGCCAGTTTTTTTCTCTGGCAGTTTCTCTGTGCCCCCCTTAAATTTTCTTACATTTTTCTCCATCTCATCCACTGACACTGCACCAGGCACAGAGCCAAAATCAGGAGATGTTAAAGATATGATTGGGCCAGCCCTGTGTAGGTAAAGAAAAGAAGCAATGGGCCACAGAGGAGTGTTTCAGGGGCCGGTGGTCAGGAAATAAACTCCTGTGCTGACTTTGATGAATGCATTAAACAGGCACAGGGACCAAAGCGAAATGGGGGGTGGTTTAAGAGTTGATTGGGCCAGCCCAGTGTCAGTCGAGCTGCCGATCTACGAGTCTTACAGGCTGGTCAGACCAATAAATAAATAAATAAATAAATAAATAAATGGTCGGCCCAAATTGCACATTGGTCCAACAGGAAAATACCCGATACACCAGATGGTCGGTCAGCAGAAAGGGTAGAGCCAAGGGGTAAGATAGACCTAAGAGACCCCTGAGACACTGGACCCCCCAGTCCAAAATAAACAAACCTGTGTGAACATGAGGAGTTGAGGAATGACAGCACCAGCATCCCAGTTTACTAGAATTCTCTGTGTATGTGTGTACTAACACTGAGCTATGACTGGGCATGTGATCCTGTGTTGTTTTATCACACTGAAGAAAAAGGAGCTGCTGCTTGGCTGCTGCCCTTCAACGCAGATGCAGTCCAGAATTTCCCCTTAGAGCGTCTCGTGTTTTTCGTTTTGTTCTTCATAAAGCCCTGTAATTTTTTTTACTGTAAATTATATGAATTTATTACAGTATTTAACTGCTTATGCCAATGAAAATGACAGCGCATACCAAAGAAAACGGCCATGCATGAATTACAGTACAGTCTATATAGGGATAATATCAGTATTTTACATTCTAGCACTGCAGGAGTTCAGTGTACACTGTACAGTACGAATACGGGTTTACCTTTACATTTTCATTAAGGGTAATATATTAAGCTGAGTTAAAAATGAAATTAAAGTGTTTTGGGAGCATATTTGGGGGCATATTTAGGGTTTACACTGTAAAAATAGGCATTCTTTTTTGACCACAACAAAAAACTTTTTTTTTTAATTTAATAAGTACATGCATTAAGGGTTTTAACAGCTTAACATCTAACTTAACACCTGATTGTCCAGACCTCTCTATTTTTGTCTTCTGCCTTGATTATAAGGTCCAGTGTACCCTGTGCTAAATGAGAAAGGAAAGGAAGCATTGATGTACTTTGATGTAGAATTTGGCCAGCTCTTATCATACTTGCCCCTTAGATTCTTTCAGGTCATTTCACTCAGTTCGGAGCCCTCCTTAACAATAAAGAATTTTTGACCTTAGCCTTTGATTCAGTAGCCCCGGAAAATGTACAATATAAAGCAGACCCCCGGCATTCCCCAAAGCAGCCTGGCTGAAACATTTCATTTCATTTTACCATGCGCAGACAAGCGTGATGCAAATGCTAATATAAGCGTTTTGAATGGCCCTTGAACAGTGTGCAGGAACACCAGTAGAACCCAAGAGAGTCTAGAACAACCTCACATGTTGTAAATAAAGAAAGAGCCCCTTCATTAAACTCATAACCAGTTTCAAAGCCCAGCATGGATTTCCTTCAGGGTATTAAAAACTCGGTACCTGGTGTTCAACTGCAAATTCCTGTAGCACCAGAGAAAAGACTTTAGATGTAAAGCTGGCATCTCGGTCAGGATTTCACCAATGCTTTCATCACAACAGTATTGCTTCGGGATAGGGGTAGCAGAACACATCACAGTCAAAACATGTTCACGTTCCAGCTGTTGTAACAGTATTGGCAGTTATTGTTCTCCTCAAAACATGCTAAGGTTCCAATGACACTGAGTTAGTGGTGGTCTTGTTCTGATTTAGGTTTTGGTAGCAGGCATGAAAAGTAAATTACAAATCATTGATACAGCAGCTTAACACAGTTCATAAAATATATACTGCTCAAAAAATTAAGGGAACACTTTGTAATCAGAGTATAGCATCAAGTCAGTTAAACTACTCAAATACTGATCTGGTCAATGCAGAAGCAAAGGGGGTTGTTAATCAGTTTCAGCAGCTTTGGTGCACTAGAGGGGAAACAATGAGACAGAATGGTTTACCAGATGGAGGCCACTGACATTTGGTGTGTTTACAAAGTGTTCCTTTAAATTTTTTGAGCAGTATATAAAGCTTTTAACTACTTGCCTATTGGTGCTGTACACAGTCTTTCATGTAATGATTCTGTCATGTTCTGTTCATGTTGTATTTGATAACAAGCAATGTAACTATGAAACATAGAGTGATTGTTGCAGTTGACAAAAGATGAGAAAGTATGACTTATCTTCAGACTCAATGCAATTCTGTTGCAGTTCTTGACAGCTTGTGGAGAGTGATATAATTCATTTATTCCAACTCTCCGGTGACCATCTGGATGAGAGAGTCTAGATCATGTTCTTTGTTCTCATGGATGTTTGCTTGTTTTTTGGCATGTATTGGTATTTGTGTGAGTATGTCTGCAGATATTGTTCTGACAGACACTAAGCACATGAGAGGAAGATAAATAAAATGGAAAACACTAAGATTTAGTATGATTAGATTGTTTGTATGCATGTTGTACACGGCATTACAGGCTACAGAAGATAAATTGTGGTCTTGATTTGTGTGGTGGTGGTAGTGTGTGTGTGTGTGTGTGTGTGTGTGTGTGTGTGTGTGAGTGTATATGTGTGTGTGTGTAAAAGAGAAAATAGAGATATCACGCATGTAAGGTGTTCAGTTCAACTGGAGGCCAGTTTGTGGTTGAAGTTGGATGGCGACAGGTGACACATGAAGAGAAAAAAAGACCCTTAATCCAGACATGAGAATTAGAGACTACAAACACAGAAGGGCAGCCATGATAGTGTGAGAGAAAGAGGGGTGGGAAGATAAACACAGGATCAGTGGGAAACATCCATCTGGAGACTTTTCTGCAAGCCTATGATCAATGTCACTAATACTCTAATGAAACCAATTACCAAATAATGAAACCAGTTTAAAAATATAGATGAAATTTACTTTCTCCATAAGTTGTTTTCTTCACCAAGCAAGTTGCTTTGGAAAAAATGAATGTAATGTAATTATTGATGAGTCTGCAATTTGCATGATGATACATATTTTAAACACTATCACTGGCCTCTTTTATAATAAGAAACCATTTGTTAGACACATCCATTTATATGCATTTTTGTCATATACAGACAGTAACCAGGTTACACCAAATCCTCCACTAATATGGCTTTTCAGTGGTAAATAATCACAGATATAACAGTTTCATCCTAGACTAGGCGTAATCTGTGCACTGGGGACCGTCTATTACATACTATTCTTTTTAAAGTCTTTCTGATCTGTCAAGGCTGTCTATGATGTGTTATTGTTCTTTTATGTCCATTTTTGTTGCTAAGCCTGATAAGCATTAATACATGGAGGCCCAAGTCTTGATATTGTTCTATTTAATTATTAACATCTTAACATGAATGAAGCCCATTGTTGGATGAAAACATCAACTGGTTAAAATGGAAGTGTTATTTGGAATAAACACCTGCCACCACCCAGCCTAGCTGCATTTCTGTTTTCACCCACTAGATGGTGCTGTTTCTTTCTGGTGAGACCAAGGCCCGTTTAGGTCTGCTTGAATACACAAATTACAAAGTGTATAAGTTAGAAAGAGTTCATTTTAAATACATTTAAATTCATTAATTCATTCATTTGTTCATTTTCTGTAACCGCTTAAGGTCGTGGGTACCCAGAGCCCAGAGCAGGGACTGCCGCAGAGCGCACACATTTAAATAAAAAAAACTAAAAAAATCTTTTGGAGTCATATAGATAACATATAATATTGTATCATAAATCTTTTTTTAAGCGATAGAATCATTATAAAACTGTGGTCTGAAGTGAATCCCACCCAAAGGAAATAAGACTACTTGATTTACTAAAAAGTGAATACATAAAATAAACCAGAAGAAAAATAAAACACGCCTTCACTTGAGCTAATTTGGTAATGGAACAGCCCTTAAGGCCCTATTTAAGGTGGATTAGTTTAACTAGATGACATCTGATGAGGTTATTTTTAAGGCTTGCTTATAAATACTTTTAAAAACTACAGATATTGCAGAGTAAAATCAGACACCTCATCAGTCACCCATTCATCAGGTAAAACTACTCCAGCTGGAATAGGGCATATAATGATCCAGACTGACTGAGAGAAGGAGACAGCTGTACGGAGAACCTGAGGATGGCTTTCTGTGATATGACAGGAGCCCACACACACACCGCAGTTCCTCAACAATGTTCACGAAATAGGTCTGTTACATCCTGTGGGATCATGCAGGTCTTGCTCTTTTTCCTCTTCCCTCTCGGCTAACAGCAACATGGATGGACAGAGCGAGAACTAAACTGTCTCTCTGACGTTCTTGCCATCTTCTCTCATTGTTATTCTCGGCTGGATACAGACAAAAAACACGCACTTGCAGGTGTGCAGGAGTGGGTGCTTGTATCTGGACCAAGAGGTCATGGGTTTGAATCCTACCTTCAGTATACCACCACTGGGTTCCTGAGCAAGACCCTTAACCCCAAGTTACAACAGATTTTAAGGCTGATTCTGTTATAACTCAAAGAACTTGCAGAATAACCAATTGGTAAAGGCTACCTTCTCAAAGTCCATATTTCCAACCCAATCCATGAGGTTTGGCCAGCTGGGGAGGCAGTGGACTCATTTGCAGACCCTGGGCTCGCAGTCATTTTTTCTAGTATGCCAAAATTTCTGCAAGCTTAAATAGTAATCATTTTTCACTTCATGTTCTCAAGTTTCGTTTCTTGTGCCTTATCTCCTATTGCAGCAATTCTCAAAGTCCGGACCCCAGTCCGTATCCGAACCGAACTGCAAGTCATTCTGGACCCACACATCATATTAGGAATGCATTGACGCAATGCAGTTAAGTGTATGTTTCGATAAATTGTTTGTTTTGTAAATTCTAACATATTTTTACGGCAATCCTGGCATGAGATTAACCAAAGCAACATTGTCAGTCGGCGCAAGTATGACGCAATGTCGGCGCACTTAAATTCTCAGGCTTCGCATCCACATTAGCTAGTCAACTAAGGCTAACAGTCATTCAGTCCTGCGTAATTATAAGAGCCACCGGAGAAGGAGGTGTCATGTTGCCTTTTGGACAAAAATGGTCAAAGCTGCAAATTCCTGCAAAAACTCCTGAAAGTAGCCATCTGTGTCCTCACAGTGTTTGGTTCCACATATTGGTGTGAGGCTGCATTCTCAGCAATGAATGTGATAAAAAGCTCATATTGCATATTGCAGCTGCTTTACAAATGAACATTTAAGACAGTTACTCCATCTGACAACCACATCTTGTGCCAAGATTTAAGCAGCTTATTAATAGCAGACAGTGTCATTTTTCACACTAGGTTGCTCTGTATTTGAACAATTTCAGGACATCTAATTTTTACCTAATTCATTTTGATGGTTCAGTGTCTTGTTTATTTTTTGAGGCATGAAAGTCTAAGTTAGTCAAACTTGAACTTGAACTTGAACTCGAAGTGTCTCTGTCCTCTTCTGTCCAGGATCGGTTTTTCTTGGGTTCTCTTGTGAGTTGAAGAGCGTCCTGATTCTCTCTGACACACTTCTGTCCAAAATGGGACTTCTGCAACACAGGGATAACACATTTGTGAAAAAAAGGTCTTGTAAGTTTAGCTGGTATAATCATGATAATAAGAAAATTATGGACAAAAGTAAACCTACACAGTTGATTCACAGATTATTTAAAGCATCTGCTATTAATTATGTCATATAGTTTTATCATGTTCTTGATTATGAAAACAGTGTTTTTATGCACTTTATGAGATTTTTTAACATTAATACAAGTTCCCCTAGCCTGATTATGGTCCTGCAGTGGCTAGAAATGGTTATAGGTGTAAAGAGCGCTTTGATCATCCTGCTCCGCTGTTCAGAGAGAGACAGCTCAGATGGCCCAATCTGGAATTTGGCCACGTATGTCGTCATAGAGGGAAAAGTTACATCCCCTTTCTCATGCTTTACCCGCCAAGAGAATTTCGCCCCCTACCGTAAAAAAGTAGCTCCACCGATTTTCAATGCTATGTGAGAGACCACTTTTTCCTCTAGAGACACCATGGCTTGCAAACGAGTGAAGCATGGCAGTTGCTTGGTGCACAAATGTATTTTTTAGTTCCTTCATGCGAGCCTCCCAAGAACTATTGGGTTAATTTTATTTTCTCTGTAAATGTGGCAATACAATGCAGAGCTGGTCTTGCTGCTGAATGGCTGAAAATTAAGCCTGGATCAGTTCCAACTCTCCTTGACTCAGCTACAAACCTTGGACAAGTAAGTCAACCTAACGCTATATAATTGTGATGCTTTGCTGTATATGATTACCAAGCTTTTTACCCGTAGAATGTGGCTGTAACATTAGCTCTGCAGCTAACAGCTAACAGCCCAGTTAGCAGGCTACTGTCGCTAATATAAAG
>JBBPCY010060567.1:0-12518 GCA_037974405.1 Brachyalestes nurse
AGGGACACATTGTGAAACATTTTTAGTTTATGTCTTATGGTGTTGACTCTTTTAGTGTTCATACAAATATTTACACAGTAAGTTTACTGAAAGTAAAAACAGTTGAACGTCAGAGGACGTTTCTTTTTTTGCTGAGTTTATATACATTAGGGCTGTAACGATATGCGATACAAAATTGAAATCGCAACATTCGGGTCCACAAACCTGTGTCGCATTGTGAGAAGGTAGGATCGCGACCCACCCCATCCAACTCCCAGAGTTATCCTTCCCGTCCAGATGCTACCACATCTTTAACTGTTCCCCCTCCACTAGGGGGGTTGGACCGGTATACGGGTCCCGCCCAGAAACATACGTTTTTCACCATAATGGAGGATTTTAACGTCAGTTTCTTTTCTTTAACCAATAGCTCCCACAAGTTTACAAACATGCAGGCACAGGCAAACTGCTTTGTTTGCTGAACATGGAAGTTATAACACTGAGTTTAAAAGTGTCTATAAGCTGCTGGGTTGTGATAAACTGCTTTGGAGTTTTTGTGTAATTGTTTTATTGTGTTTTGAGACAGTTTTGTGGGCTCCGGGCAGCTGGGCGGAGCGTTTTTTTGTTTGAACGGAGCAGTGAACCGAGAGAGGTGTGTTGACTCCAACTCGACTCCTCGTGCGGTTCAGCAAAGCCTTTTCTGAAGTATGAATGGAAAGGAAGTGGTATTTAAGCGCTTATTGATTTATAATTTTGTGGTAAAGATGTGTCTCCAAACAAAATGTCGTCTCAGAATTCCACCCCCCCAAAAAAAATTTCATGATACGAACCGAATCGTGGGTTTGGTGTGTCGTTACAGCCTTAATATATATACACATCCTCAAATCCATCAAGCATAATCTTTGTAAAGACATGCAAAAAGTTGTGCAAAAGTCATGCAAAAGTTGGTCACATGACTTTGTTTGCTTTGTTGATTTTTTTAAAAAGTGAAAAGAAGTCCACATCCACTATAGAGAACACATGTTAATGCACAATCACTGAAAAAAAACTCCACTGAATCAGGGTCTTTATGAAAGTACACATTACTTTAGATTCATTAAAATCAACAATTATTTTCATATACTTGAATAATTTTGGTGTCTTTTGACCTATATTGATTTTAGCACTAAAGAAGCCAGATTTGGCCTCAAAATATGCCCTAGCTGTTTCTGCACTGGCAATGTGTGTAATTAGATTTTTTTGCAAAACTATTCCTTTAACTGAAGCCCTGCAGAAATAACGTAACAAAGCTGTGGTAAACTACAGGGTTTCAATAGTTCTTTTATATATATATAATATTTTCTATCTACAATACGGTCATTCATATTTCTATAAGGGCCGTTACAGATTTAGATCTACAGTACAAGCCCCTGGTACAAGTACAAGCAGGGGAACTGCCTGCTGTGTGTGGGACGGTTCACTGGAAACACTTACCTTGCTTTGAACTTCTCACTTTAACACTCTGCCGGAAAACAGAAACACAGTGGCTTACACACTCTGAAACAGCTGGCATGTGTGAGTCATCACTGAGTCTGAAAATTCATGTCTAGGTCAGAGATGCTCAAACTTTTTCCCTTTTGGGGGCCAAAGTGCAATGCTCATGTATAAATAATACATACATAAAAATGTAATTTATATTACTCTCTGCTTTAGTTCTATAATGCTTCAATACTAAAACAATTTTAAAAGGGAAAATAAGAATTTAATATTTAATATATATATGGTCAGGTTAGGGGAACTTTCTTGACATTCTCATGCACCACCTTAGACCTACAGACCTACTGGGCAGCCCTGTACTGGACTAACAAGAGTTTTCTTTCGCAGCCTGACTGTATCTTTGGTTTAGTTTCCTTTTCTTGTACAGGATTTGGTGAGTGAAATGGAAAACACCAGAGAAGAGGCGTGAAATACTTTGCTTCTGCTCATGACGTCTAGGAACGTCCTGGGTTGGGAGTTCCCTGCCCACTCAGATGAGGTCCCCAGCCGCTGTGTCTGGTGCTCTGCATCAGCCGAGAGACAGGGGGCGTCCCTGCTCTGCTCCGCTGCAGGAAATCAGAAAAGAACCTTCTCAGAGAACTTCATAATGGAGGCGGTCGGTCCCACAGATGTTCTTTTTTCATCAGATATGGTGTAATACAATTAATATCTCAATCCAGCGAAAGTTATATTATCCCAGGCCTAAAAATATTATCCTGCTATTGTATTGAGAAACGATAGGCATTTCAAACAGTTAAGTGTTAAGTTATTACAAATCACACAATCACTCCATAAATCACTGAAGTAATCACATTTGGGTGGGAATTGTGTTAAACGGCCTCAAGTTAGTGGGAAATTTGTGAAGCGTTTCCTGTGGAGACTGTAAATGTCATGAAACGTCCTCCGGAGGATGTGAATTTTTGTTAAAGGTGTCCTCTTCATTTTGTTAAACATGTCCTCTGGGGGCTGGGAATGTTGTTATATGTTTTCAGGTGGTTGTGAATTTTTTTAAGCATGTCCTCAAGTGGGTGGTAATTGTGTTAAACATGTTTTCAGGTGGGTGTGAACTTTGTTAAACATCTTCAAGTGAGCGTGATTTTTTTTTTTAAATGTCCTCAAGTGGGTGGGATTTTTTTTTTAGTGGGTGGGAATTGTGTTAACATGTCCTCAAGCAGGTTTAAACCTTGTGATGCAAAACAAAGACTTTCCCCTGTGATTACGGTCACTCAAACACAGGCAGATTACAGTGGACACTGGACGCTAAGTTTGTTCTGTCAGTATGACCTTAATGTACCTTCTTGCATGTCCATGATGAAGGACTCTGGGGTTCTCTTGGGGAGGGGAGGGGTGAGAGGAGTCGGTCTCTCTGAGGGAAAACACAAAACTGGGTTTAAATTTAAGCAACATATGAAGGATGTTAGAGAGAGTCATTCAAGGACACATTCGAGTAGTTTAAATGTTTTTGGGGACACATTGGAATGTTAATTTAGACAAAAAAATATACCTTCCGACACAGAAGAGTGAGGAGTCCGCGGAGGCAGAGGAGGAGTGAGAGACTGTTGAGGGACAGCTGAGAAATAAAACATAATAAAAATTATTTTATTTATATGTTTATACTGACTCCAAATGACCAGCTTGCCTGGACAGGAGACTGGAGGGGCGCTGGCTGATTTTTACAGTTTCAGTACCATGAGCTGAGCATCTCACTGATTTAATCAAAAGCATCCAGAGAACCGAGTGCCTGTTGCTCAAGTTTGTCACTTTTTGGGACAGAAATTAAAAGATTTTTTGCTCAGTAAAGACAAAAATGGTCAGTACTTCACAGGCTGTATGAAGTTGGAGTTGTAAACTGTTTAACTGGAGAGGCTGTGTGTAAACATCTGGGATGTGGATGCACTGAAATGTATACAAATGTGGAAAACGTTACCTTCTGAAGGTGAGTGAGCGGGAGCAAGAGGTTGGATGTGCGCTGGAACTGCGTGGGTGGAGGTGAAAGGAGACGAAACACAGCTTGTATTAGACGTCTGGGGAGTTTCTGTCGCCGCAATGGCATTCTTGATGTCTATCTCAAACTTCTTAAGCAAACTAAAGAATGCCATGGTCTGGCATGAGGTGTATTTGATAGACTTACCCTGCAGCGACAATGTCAGCCTTGCTCTTAAACTCTGTAAGAGAGAGAGAGAATATTTAGAAGGCAAAACTGTCCAGGTGAAAAGGGTCATTTTCTAATACAATAGATCTGACAATGCGTTTTTGCCACTTGATTACTGATTGGACGTTTGGATAAACATTTCTTTTAAATATGCATATGACAGTTTCTACTTGAATATGCAAGCATTTGCATATTAAAAAAATTGAAACAAATCTAGTCTTTGAAATAAAAATGTTTGGGAAGACACACTTCAGACAATGAATTTTATCAAGATAATTGAATTACTGAAGTTTAGTTTATCTGCTTTATTGTTTGTTTAAGAAAATGCATCGCTGCCATAAAGCATTTTCAGGTCATTTTTAGCACAGAATAATATAAATCCAACCAGAAAATACATTTCTGTAAAATCCTGTAGTAAAGAAACTGTAGTAAAGAATTAACACACACAGTCTGATTAATGCAGATATTCTAGAAACTGATTGTAAATATAGAGTATTGCTGATTTCTAGAAATAGGATTTTAAGAGTGGGTCTCAGATTTCCCAGTGAGATCTTACATATCACACACCATTTTTGTGAATGTCATCATTTGAACGAAGGAAACAGGAACAAATGGATACTGTTGTCAGATTCTACAGGAAGCAAGCTTTTCACAACATGATGTGGGCGGAGCTAGGCCTTCATTAAAGTTGACTTTTGACAAATGCAGTAAGACATTAATTTACACAACTAATTCTTGTATTAACATGGTAAATCTTCTGCAGGGGTTTGACATTTCTTTGCTTGCAGTTTAAAAGAAGACATTTTAGATATCAATCATCCAAACTTTCACCAGAATTTCTCTCTTTAACAGAAACATCTACGTTGTTGTTCTGTTCAGTGGCCACTTTATGAGCTTCACCTGCCTTATAGATGTGTACATCTATACACAGAACAGTCTTTTGCTCATGTAGAATTTGTTACTCTCTACCCCATGCATTATAGGTCCTCTTCTAGCCACAGGACCACTGGTGACAGATTATCTATTGGCGGGACCATCCACTGGGCTGGTAAGAGCATTTCTGGCACAGTTTTTTTTTCTTTCAGTGTCACTGCTTGGCTAAGAACAATCCACCATATTAAAAAAGCCTAGCTATGAGGTGAGAAACTGAACACTGGTGAAAGGTTAAATGATAGTTAGGCATGGGTGACAGTCTATGTACACCAGCAAGATGGTCTGACAAGGAGAGTGTTATCGACTAGGCACATTTCTATGTGAAAATGTGAAGTGTGACTGCATGGCTGCTGTAAAACCAGTGTTTGGAAACACCCAAAAAAGTTTGTGTTTAAAAAAATTACTATTCACACGGCAGATTCGAACCAGCGATCTTCTTGGTGGTGGTGGTGGGGGGGGGGGTTTGTGGGGGCTGTGCTGGTTAAGGACAGCTGAACGTGCACTTAGCTGCATTCATGGCTGATTATTTTTAATGACTAACCTGACCTTTAGTGTCTTGAAGTCCATTTATGAGTCTGCTATGCACTTTGCACAGCATTCTTTTCACATATGTGCTTTGTTTCTAATAAAGTTTCCTGAGAGTGCCTCCTTTAGGACAGTGCTGTTGTATCAGTGTTGTATCGCATTTGAAACGTTAGCACCTCAGCAAACACTCCCCAAAACTGGCTCATTATCAGAGTGAATTTGTAAATAGCAGTGACTGCTCACCCTGCTCCTGGACCAGCTTCTCTTAACGTCTGTGGCTGCGTTCGAACTTCCAGACCATTCAGAGGATTTCCCCACTCTCAGTACAGCTTGCTGGGGTTTCTCTTGCACTGCATTCTGTACCAAATCTGTAACGCATGTTCAAAGTTACAAGAAAATGACGAAGTGTTAGGAACATTTAGTTACATTGTATGATATGGTACGGTCCTACCTCCAAGAGTAGCCATCTCAAAGGACTCTGGCGTTCTCTCAGGCAGGGGGGGTGCTGGGGAAGGAGGGCTTCCTGCAGAAACATAGCACTCTTATGTTTCTGTCATTTTAGACTCTAAGTTTTATATACCCTATAACATTTCCATCTTTACTGATGTCTGGTATAAATGGACTAGTAGGGCTAAGCACTCACTTTCTTCTAAAGAACAAAAATGTTGGCATCCGCGTTGTTTCATTTGCTGCTAACAAACAAGAAGCTGATTATTGGGCCTACAAACAACAGCGCAAGCCACAGGTTGTGAGATAAATGTGAGTGGGGCTGATTCACCACAGTCCCCAGTTGTAGATTCACATCTGTGATTCAGTGTAGGATGCACTGTGACACTACTACTATTACTACGACTAATTATTATTATTATTGTTATTATTATTATTATTGCTGCTGTTGTTGCATTCTTGTGCACTCACCTCCACTGAGTGTCTCGGGAGCAGTATTGGATGGGATGACAACCATCAAACTCTGACTGACCTCTGGCTTATCTGTGTCTAAAAGACAGAACAGGCTGTAAGTCTATAAGAGAGATCACACTTGTCTATTCACACTTACGTAGACTTCACAACGTGTGGGCTGCCTTAAGATGAATAAATCTAGGCAGACTGTAAACAAAAGCTGCAGACAGAAATTTGGCATTTCTAATCGTGAGTAGAAAAGGAGCTGAAACTTCATTGCTTACACGAACTGAAATTTCATGCATAAATGCATGGAAGTGAAAAAGGGCACTGCGTGGTTTTCTGGGGAACTAAATGCATACACTGCAATGAATACCGCATTCAGTTAAGGCCTGATTCTGTTTGAGTAAATGTGTTTTACTCAAGATGGTTGGCTATGGTCTTGGTTTCCAGGTGGCTGTTTCATGCCTCATTGAACTGAAAGCTTTGGGGGGAAAGAGAGCATATCTTAAATGTGCATCTGTTATTTTTAACTAAAGAATCAAGAAAGCACAGATGCATAGTAAGGTATAGTATCCCGCTAAACACTGCCAGTAAAGGGGAAATTCAAAATATCATGATCAGTGAGTCACTGAGTCAGTCATTAAGGTTTGAACAATGTCATTTAGAGCGATGGGAAACAAAATTGGAATCAGTCATGATGTCTACTCTACAAAAATAAAACCAGTGAACCAGTGAACTAAGCATAGTTGAGCACAATAGAAAAAAGTTGTTGAAAGAGACTATTCTTGGAGGGTATTTTTCTCACAGAGACTTCCATGTAACTCTCAGCTATGAATAGATTCTAAAAACATATACAACCTTTAGGCCAAAAGCAGGCAATGTATTCATAACTATTTCATGTCATAATTTTCTACAAGATATCCTTCAAAGGCAGTAACTACTTCTGCTCATCTGGTTCCCATCACCACCACTGTGAGTAATTCCACCAATTCATTAGTAACATTCTAAGGACATAATGAGGACATATGTGTTATAACTTAATTGGCTGTATTGTAAAAGGATGGTGCGCAGTTTGCCATTCAAGATATATTGACAATTATGGCACCAAATGGCCTGTTATTGATATTCTATGCTATGAACAACTAAACAAAATCTTCACACTTTGACCACCGACACTGGAATGTTTTTTAGACATGTTGATTGTTTATGAAAGTGTTTCAGCTGCTGGGCCTGCCCCTACGACTGAGGTCAATGTCACAAGAGGTGTGATTACATTTCTTCCCACCAGAAGAATGCACTCAGCCAGCAAAACATTGGCGTTCCTCTTACTATGACATCCCACTAAACGAAACAAACTGAAGAGTGCCAAAACATAGGAGTGTTTACTTTTTCCACAACACTTCAACCAACCTTCATCAGCCAGAACATAGGACTCGGGGGTTCTCTCTGGTAAAGGAGGAGGACTGTCCTCATCAAATGAAGGCGTAGTCTCATCTGCCCACAAAAATAGAAACATAAGGACAGCATTATTAGCCATTCAGCTGTTCATATTTGTTATATTTTGTATAGTGCACAGTTTTTATATCATTACATTGTATCATTTTTAATTCTATTGGTTATGCTGTTTCTAATTTCTTCTCTTGTACTGTCCGCTGTCCGCTGTTGCGACTAATAAAAAGTTATCTTATACCATTCATTGCTTCATGGAACCCTGAAGTGGGTCTTTTTTATCATTGCACCACTTGGCACTTACACTTTTCTGTTTGTAGACTTGACTCTATTTCTCTACTTAACCGGCATCTTCTTTGTAACAAACAAACATGAAACTGTTTCACAGCTTTAGGAATACGCAAATAGAACTAGGCTGTAATATGTCTGTATTCTGACCTGTATTTTCATTCAGGCTTGGTGATTTAAGAGGCTTGTCATTAAGTTTCAGAACGGGACCAGTGAAACATTGGTTTTCTGTCCAGGTTTTAATGGCTGGTATGTCTTCCAAGGAAACACTGAGACTGTTCATGGACGGAGGAGAGTCTAGGCCAAAGTATGGATCCTCAACAGTAAGACAGAGTGAGTTTATCTCTGGAGGCTGAATGTGACCTTTAGTGACAGGAGCCTGCTCTGTCCCTGGCTGAGACCACTGGTTTGTGTTAGGCTGTATCAGTGATGTCTGCTGGGGTGCTAAAGCAGGGGTGGCAATATTCAGCACAGTCTTGTCCAGAGACCCCTGGTTTTGGCTTGGCTGCTGTTTCGGTTGGTGTGGCCCTATAGCAGGATCAACATTGTTCATCACTGCTTGTTCTAGAGGCCTCTGGTTGGGGCAAGGCTGCTGTATCACAGGTGGTTGATGTGGTGCTAAGTGGGGGATTACATTCATCACTGCTTGTTCTTGAGATCTCTGGTTTATACTAGACTGCTGTATCAATGGTGGGTGGTGTGGTGCTGTAGCAGGGACCCCATTATTCATTATTGCCTGCTCCAGAGACCACTGGTTCGGGTTAGGCTGTATCAGTGCTGACAGGTGTGGTGCTAAAGCAGGGATGGCAAAATTCATCATAGTCTTGTCCAGAGACCCCTGGCTTGGGCTAGGCTGCTGTATTGGTGGTGGTTGATGTGAGACTGCATTGTTCATCACTGCCTGCTCCAGAGACCTCTGACTTGAACTAGGATCCTGTGTCCATGGTCGCTTGATGGAAACATTGATACTAAGGGCATCACTTCGGGGCCTCATTGTAGGTTCAGGCCTTTGGGGTATATAGTGTGCAAAATCTGTTTGTTGCAATGGAGTCTGTGCTGCAGTGGGCACTGGGGCTGTTTTCGACATGGCCCAGCCCGTCATCGCATCGAACGTGTCTGTTGGTGGTTGCCTGGGTGTGAAGGCCAGTGGGTCGAGTGGTGGTGAATGAGACTTCTGTAGGAGGACAGGTGATGGAACATGGTTGGACAGCTCCATAGGAATTTCCTTTCTGGGATACCTGTGGAAACAACCCGATGACATCATTGCACAATAGGTAAAACAATGTCCTAAGTGAGGCCCTGTTAATCTGTATATCGTACCTGGGTGCAGGGCATGGCTGCACCATGTCCAGTTCTTGGTCCAGATCAATGAGGTCTGACAGGTCACTGTCACTGTCTGGTGGGATGGGCGAGGGGGCTGACGGGACCTGACAGATATTAAACACACCATTAAATGAATCGGAGTACTGCAGACATTTTTGAGTTGGATTTTTCCTTTTAATTTGGTAGTCCTTAATAAGGGCTGAATGGCGTTTAGTGTCCTTTGCAGACGTAAGACATTAAAATTAGAATTATCTGATTTAATGTTCAACATTTTATGAGTTAGTGCCAGAGCTGATAGTAAATATAGGGTTACTGGGTTACTGTATTTTATGTCCAACAGTATCCAGGCATTTGCTCTCCCAGTATTACTGCCAAGGGTATTCATTTCCAGTTCTTAAACGTTGTTCTTTTTCTTAAAAGTGAATCAGAGAATCAGAGAACCCTTATTCTGAGCTGACAAGACAAACCTCAAAGTTTGAGATATTTTACAGTTAAAAATCCATTTAAAAGTTGAATCTTTGTTAAGCTGAAAATGCAACATGAGAGGATACTTGAGAAATAAACTAAAGACTACATGAAAATACAATTAACATATTCTTTAGAAAATCTTAAGAGTGTAATTAAGACTTACTTAAGGTAAAATCTGAGAGTTTTGTTTTTTGAAGAAAAGTAGAAATCTTTAAGAAACCTAAGATATTATCTCAACAATGTTATCATTCGGTGACCTCAAATATTATAAAAGTCTGTTGTGGTGTGTGCTAGAGTAGATCATTAGTAAATTAGCCATTAGCTGCACCTTTATGTGATCCATTAGTTAGCAACTGGTGCTAAGTGGAAAGATTTAATTGTTAAACAGCAAAAAAAAATGTAATCAGCCTATCAGTTTGGGATGTGTGAACTCACGATTTAATCTCTAATACACTATCATTTTTAAACGGCTACATAATCTATATAAATGAATACATTCTAAATAAAATACAGTGAATAAATATAAATTAAGTACAATGCGATCATTTTTCTTCACTTCTTTTAATCAAAACTATCAATGAAACCAGTCAATACATATCAATATATTATTCTGCTAATATCAAGATTTGTACAAATGAGATTCACAAAAAACAAACCCATATAGAAGTCCCTAGGAGACCCTAATGACTACATTTGCATATGCATACACTATATAGCAGGAAACGGCCATGCTCCCTGTTGCAGTACGTGCCTCTAGTCTTTAGCAAAGGCTTTAAACTAGACATTAGAACAACTTCAGCCCAAGAACATTACAGGTCAACACTCAGGTTGGCCAGTTATGTGTATTTAGCACGACTCACTGATGTATTTATTAGTGCTACATTCAGTCCAATGGAAGAAAGGTTTGCACCACACTAATCAACACTTGAACTGAACTTGATGACTTTAGACTTGACCATGTTGGCCAATTATCCCATTACGCAATCCTTTATACAGTGGAGAGTTTGTGCATGCGGTTGATCTTAAATTGGTGGGCCTTAAAAAGACCAGTTCTGGTGTGTGGATACATTTGGACCTTAAATACAATTAAATGGGCTCATATTATCAAAAGAAAGCTTTGTATTCACCACAAACCGTTCAGCACAATTGAAATCTCACCGTCTGTTGGTTTACATTCGGCTCTATCATCTGCAGATACCTCTCGAACAGGAATTTAATTGTTCTGTACACCAGCTCATACTGCTCCTATAAGAGGAAGAAAGCAAAATAAGGAAATGCAACCGGTGAGTTCTTTTAATGGACGTCTACTGACTTGGTATGTCTAAGACATTGTGGGCCAGGTAAACAAACAAAAAAAAACAGATGGAAAAAGGTTTCCCTAGGAAACTTTTAAATGTTATTTCCCTATTTTATTTATTTATACATTTTTTAGATTAAAAAATAATTTAAATGATGTATTTCTATAGTGCCTTTCTATAATTATATCTTAAAGGATCATTTACATTCATTGTCATTCAGGAAATGTATTGATCTTTGACGGTAAATATATAATGAATGGACTCTTTCTGTCCTGGCCTTTCTCCAACAAGGCATAGGTGACAAAACTCTAAGCACTAAGTGGGCTTGTTTGTTTCGGGCCTGTGGTCTCCAATAATGTAGGGAGATGTTATCTAGTGTTTGTGTGGGTGTGAGAGTGAGACTTGCTGTACTATTTGTTTTGTTATTGCTAAACAGTGAGCCAGATCATTCAACTTAAGTTACCATTAAAATGTCAAGGAGAAAATCTGCATGTGTGTGGTCGGGGGGAGGTTCTGTGTTTGCATGTTTGGACAGTAAACGCATTCAGTTTGCTGCTGTAATAGAGCTGTATTGTGGCGTAGAGTATATTAATGTATTAATGTAGATATACAGGGCATGTGAGGATGGAGTTAGCCAAAGTAATAGTACAAACTGTCTGAGAATCTGTCTGATATAGAGATTATAATGTATTGTTGCAGTGGAATATAACAGTATATAACTTTCAAAGCATGTGGCAAATCAAACAGCGTACATATGCATGCCATCATAAACACTTAGCATATTTTCAAGTTTGGAGGTACCCCCACTCCTTACTGTAGTCTAAATTACACAAAAAACACGAAAAAGACCCCTTGAAAGCCAGAGTGTAACATGAACACATTATGGGTGTTTTTTTTTCATTCCAAAAGTGCACTAATCATTTTAGACATTTTTCATCCACATAATAAATACACTTCTTGCATGTTTACACTTACACTTCATTGCTTGTTCATACTTATTTATTTATTTTTATATCAGAAGAGTTAACCCTCAACACTAAGTGAAAGTGAAAAGAGAAAGCAGAAAAATAAAACTGCTAAATGGACAGAAAAGCAGGTTGTGGAAGTGGTGAGATGAGGAGAGAAGCTTGCTTTAAATAATGCATTTGTTGGCAGCCAATTTCTAACGGCTCTTTCTCTGCGGCATTAAAAACTGCAGGTTGTTCATTTGAATTGCCTCCTTCCCTGTATTCATGCTCAACAGAGCCATGGCCTAAAATGCATGTTCATTAAGACAGCCCCTCTAAACCCTGTGGCCCGGTGCCCTGTTTAAATCTGCTCATTTTGTGTGCTCACTTCAAGTCATATCTTTAGAGCAAGAAAAAAATGTGGTGTTACCTTAGTTTGCACCACAGAAGGCCTCTGTGTCCTCATATCTTGAACAAGGTCATAGATGCTAAAGTTCTCTGGTATTTTCTGGAACATAAATAAGCAAACAATGGCATGTCAATCTGTAAAACACAACAAATATATGAAGAGCTCTTTTCCAAAATGGCATAAATCCATTCTGACAGTCTTCGGGGAAACGACAATTTTTACCTAGACTCACACATTTTGTTAATATTTAATTTTTCCTATTAAAATGGTTTGTTGGCTCAGTCTGAACATGTTGAACAACGATTGATAAATCAAACAACAGTATTGTTGAT
>JBBPCY010060587.1:0-12517 GCA_037974405.1 Brachyalestes nurse
TCTTACAAACACGTAATAGTAATGCTTATTTCAACAGTACATAATTAACAATCTAAATTAAATAATCTAAATCCTAATTAATCTGGCTGTATTCAGAGGAAGCTTTATTTCAGCTTCCTCTGAACTTGGAGTACAGTAACGGGGCAGGCGTGCCGCCTCAATCCTGAAGTGCCAGATTTGTGCCCGTTGCACACTAGTCCTTTACCACACTTAACACAACTCACAAAGTCCAGCTCTTTACCTTCTTTGTCGGTTCCAATTTTAAAGTGTTTCCATATGTCCGACTTCCCTAACTTTAGTTTTGTTTTATATTCTCCCATCGCAGTTTTACTGACAGTATCAGCTTCATCCTCCATCCTGTTATTTTGGGACCCACTGTCTATTTTTATCCCACCTGCTCCCGCCCGCGGCAGTCTAAAACCTGCCCAATCCCGCTATATTTGCGTTGGGACCCGTGGGACCCATGGGATCCCGCTCCCACTACCTTACACCACAAATGCAATCAACGTCACTGCGAAGTCTAAATATACCATGACAAACAAATGCTAATACCACAGCCATCACCATCACACTCCTCACACACTCTCTTCTACCTCACACACACACACTTCTCACCCACACACTCTCTTCTTCCCCACACACTCCTCACAACTGGTGGTTAGGAGGTTGGCCCTGTGATCAGAAGGTTGTGGGTTCGAATCCCAGGACCGCCAATGGCACCCCTGAGGTTCCCTTTGAGTAAGGTAAGGTCCCCACACACTGCTTCCCGGGCGCTGTGTTCCTGGCGGCCCGCTGCTTCACTTGG
Organism: Brachyalestes nurse; assembly: GCA_037974405.1. Lineage (NCBI taxonomy): Eukaryota > Metazoa > Chordata > Actinopteri > Characiformes > Alestidae > Brachyalestes > Brachyalestes nurse. Next base: position 806 of record JBBPCY010060587.1, read on the forward strand.
TGAGTGGGTTAAATACAGGGAGAGATTTTTGGTCTGTTCACACTGTGTGCTGTGGTGTGTTCACATGTGTTCACACACCCTCATACACTCATCACACACCCTCTTCTCCCTCCCAGCGGTTTCATAGCATAGGGACCTTCACTGCCGGAACGGAAGGTTTTTGTTTTTATTGTTCCCTGCACAGACTGCGCCACCCAGTGGCCCTGGCAGCAAAATGTCTCCAATATAAGAGAGAGGCTGGGTTTAATGAGGGTGGTCTTCTTTTCTGTAAAGAATTCATTTTTCCTGACTTGTGATTTACCAAAGAGCTCTAATTTCAGTTTAATATGCTACATGACCTTCTACTAGAGGGTCTAGTAGGACTTAAATATTCTTCTCTCTAACAAGCAGTCTTCCTAGATGTTTTACAATAGAATCAATGTTCATTCAGCCTGAAACTGTTACATCCCTGTCAACCAGCGCATGGTTTTTATTCAGTTAATCTCTCAGACTATTGTTGATTTAAAATGAGGGGTTTATGCACTGAAGTCCACTATGGCACCCCTTCATGTCTATAGACCTGTGGACAAATTGAAAATTCTCCATTAGTGGATGAGTGTGTGTGTGTGTGTGGTGTACTCCAGGGCTGAGTACCTGAACCCTACTGTGAGAGGGTCCAGTGGCTCGGTTTTTTTGTGGGGCATTTTGCTGGCCATATCCAAACGCTCTCTTCATTACATTACATTTATTTGGCAGACGAATGTAATGTAATGCAATATCGCATATACACTGTATTTGCACCTTCCAGAATACCGTGGCCGGCCAATACCAATTTGTATAGATGTCACAACTTCTCAATTCCTTTTCATTTGCTTCTCTTTTGTCCTTTTATTTTGGTGGAGATGATAGATTTGGTGATAAAATCTGCAGAGGTGGATGGAGGTGGACTAGAGAGGCTTGGCTGTGTGCAGTGCAATAGTTTTCCATAGCGTCTACTTGGGAATTGTTCTGTGATGTTAGCAAGATTGCAAGATTCAAGATTCTTTATGTGTCACATGCATAGTCATACAGGTACAACACGCAGTGAAATGGAGCTTGAACTGTTCTTTTTGACTGTGCAAACACTAAAGACAACAAGTACATTTTAAATAGAAGAATATCACATTTTCTGCAACACAAAATAAAATAAGGAGATAAGTACAAGTAAGCAGATGTAAGTCTAATGTAAGTACAATTTACAGTTTTTTCCAACTGCTAACACATTAAAATGACATGCATAGCGCAATTATTTACACTGACACACGAAGAGCAAAACCTCTACATTTTTCAAGTTTCCAAAACTCAAAGCACATTTTCTGCTTTACACACATTTTGCAATTCAAAATGGCACTTTTTAAATGCACTGAACACGGTTTAACTGCATAAGACACAACAATCTGACATAAAGTCACATGTTTGCCATTTCAAATGGCAACACTGCCATTCAAAATGACACTACATGAGCTAATTGGCCAGTACATGTGCCACCTGGCCAAACACCTCAATGGTTCATTTTATACCACTTCAATCAGGAAGTAAGCATTATAAAAAGACAATGGGTGAGCACCTTTTTTTACAATAACAATGGAAGACATTGCAGAGGAAGAGGAAGAGGTCTGCCCACATTGGCTCGCATTCTCAAGCGAAACCAAATCAGACTGAAACAACTTTATATGGTGCGTTTTGAGTGAAACTCTCAAAGAAACAAAGAGCTCAGATGAGCATATGTGGATGTATGTATAATATAGACTGCAGCACACTACAGTTTACTGGATAACACCATATTGACTGATTTTTGCTCTTTGTTTTCAGGGAGTACTGGAAATGCAATTCCACATGAGTTCATCTATGAGTTCATAGATGAGGCTGGGTTCAACCTAGCAAAGAACACAATCTAAAAGTAAATAACAACAACTTAAACAAGGAGGATATAAATTAAGCTGAGCTAACTGAGGTGTACTTTCACTCCTCCACCCTGGATGTAATACTACCTACCAGGCAGACCCACAGGAGATGAAGACATTGAAAGCAGTGAGATTAGCATTTAAAATATTCTTTAGTTAGTTATTTTGTTCTCAGTGAAAACATCAAAAAACATTAAAACCTGAACTCACCAAATGACCGTGTGTGTGTCTGTAAAGGTGTGCATATGTAGGTGTGTGTATGTGTGTAGGTGTTGGTTTGTGTATTTATGTGTGTGTGCATATGTGTGTATGTATGTGTAGGTGTGTGTTTGCGTGCATGCAAGTGTCTGTGAGTGTGTGTATGTGTGTGTGTGTGTGTGTGTGTGTGTATGCTTGTGTGTGTGTGAGTGATGCCTGGCCTGAGATGTGAATCAATGTGAAATCTGTGTACAGGACAAAGTCCCTGTTGAGGTTCTCTGGAATAGGAATTCGTGGAACTGATCGTTTTAAACATCTTTGAGTATCTTTAGTGAAACTGTGTGTAGTTGTGGTTGAAGACGCACCGTCTGTGCTCTGAATGCGGTCGGCGGGTGTGTTACTGAGACTCTGACTGATCTACGCTGCAGTTTAATGAGGTGAGGCAGGCGAGGCATGTATGCTGTTGATGTGGCACAACTATACAACCAAACTCTTTTCTTCACTTTATTTCACTCCAAGTGAAATAGACACTGACTTTCTCACTTAAGCTGGTTAGGCTCAGCAAAGTGAAGTGGCCCCTTATAGTCACGCGTGAACACAGCACACAGTGTGAACAGGCAGAAGAACCAGTGGATAAATTGATTCACATAATGAAATAAATAAGAATAAAAGATGACATGCAGGGGCAAAGCCAGCAGTTGCCCCGAAGCGTCAATAATGTTATTTGTACTGTGGAAAAAAACGTGGAAACGGTTTGTGTGTTTATTTGTTTTGTGTGTTTATGTAAAACTGTGAACTACAGGTGAAGAAAAACACTAAACAAAAAATAAATGTAAAAAAAAAAAATAGAAAATCTGCTACAAAAATCACTCCTAGTTTTTGTTTATTATTGCTGAATGCAATTGACCTCCTTCAAAAGTCTTTAAAATGCAATTATAATGTTGATAATACAAACAACGATAATAAAGATAATAATAATAACAATAATAATAATAACGCAGTCATGTACAAAGGTTTTGCCATTGAATGACACGTTTTGTTGATTTTTCACAAAGAGAATGCTAATGTTTTTGCTTCCTTCATCTCTGTAAAGAGCATTGACTGACCCCTCAATGCAGCTGACCTCACTAACGCTCTGAGGGATGCAATCAAATCCTCACAGCAATGTTCTAACGTTTCATGTGGACAGACAGCTTGAATCTCCGTAGCAAAGCACCAGCGAAAATAGTGATACACTTCTGCGCATTTTTATACAGTCACTGTTTATTTACTGGGAAAATAATAAAAACATAGAAAGAGGCCCATGCAAAAGTTTCATTTAGGTTCAATGAAAATGTGATTAATACGTTTATTCTCAGTAAAGAGACTCTTATTCTCTCTTGCAGTCCGGCGTCCAGTAGAGGAGGATGGTTCCCCTTTTGAGTCTCCATTCCTCCCGTGGTTCCTTCCTTCAGCTTTAGGAATGTTTTCTTTGCCTCTCTTCCCCTCGGCTCGATCACTAGAGGCTCAGACCTACATTCTTTAACCTTCCTTGGGTCGACATCAGCCTTAAAAAGTGGTATATTCATATAACAGAATTTAATTTGATATAGGATTTGATATAATTTGATATTGCTCTTTTTTTCGGGTTGGAGACATTATGGAGGACTTCATAACGGGTTAAACCAAACTGCCCCTTGAACAGACACCCAGCAGAGTTCTCAGTTCAGGTGTGGGTGTTTGTTTGGACGTAAAGGCCTTAGCTGGACATCATGACCTGCCAAGCTGAACACTGGCCTTCGAACCCTTGGGCCGATTGATTAGTTCATTATTAAACTCCTGATGAACGAAACATCCTGTTTAAATCACATTATCTCCTAATTTTGGGGCTGATCCACCAAGTTCTGTTCCAATCAGTTTAACACCCCCCCCCCCACACACACACACACACAATATACACTCTAAACACACTTCATCTTCATGGTCTATCTTAACATCTGGTCTGTTTATGAGGACCTCACTGTGTAGGTGGTGGGTCAAGGTCCCCGCTTTGCACCGCAGGTTCTCCCATGTGACATCCAGCCAAAAAGTCAATGTACGCATCTCGAAAACAGACTCGTACCACCGAAGGAGTCCAGGAGGCGACTTTTGCTCCAATTCTGCGTCCTGGCAGGAGGCCTGCTGATCCCCATCACTGTGATGTTGTTGTGATTCATCCAACAGCTACAAAAACACAGAAGAGCTCCGTCCTGGCCTGCGTCCGAATGTGTGTCCTCACTTTACTGCAGTAACTGCCTCTGTTCTTCTAGGAAGGCAGGAACATTGCTGTGAGGATTTCACTGCAGCTCTGAGAGCATTAGTGAGGTCAGGAACTGATGTTCTGTACCACAAATGTCATCCCAAAGGTTCTGGATAGACCTCCATCTTCTCAGAGACTCCGCAGTCCCTCTATCCCACAGGCATAGTGACCTTAGGGAGGAACTAGGACTCAAAAAGGGAACCGTCCTCCTCTATTGGATGCCGGACAGCAAGCGAGAATAAGAGTCTCTTTACTGAGAATAAACTGATTTATCACATTTTCATTGAACCTAAATGAAACATTTGCATGGGCCTCTTTCTATGTTTTAATTTTTTTCCAGTAAATAAACAGTGACTGTATTAAAATGTGCATACGTGTGTCGTTATTGTCACTGGGGCTTTTCTATGGAGATACAAGCTCTCTGTCCATGTGAACACTGCTATGAGGTTTTGATTGCATCACCCAGGTGTTGGTCAGCTACAGAGAGGTCAGTCAATACCCTTAACAGAGATGAAAGATGCAAAGAGTTTGTAGAAATGAATAAAGGGAGACTTGTAATGAGTAAAACAAATGTAAAAGCAGATTAAAAAAGTATTAGAAAGATGAAAGTTGAGTCAGCTGATTTATTAAAGGCAGCGGAAAATAAAGGAGCTAAAGAAGTGAAGCTGTGACCGTCAGCACCATGAGCTGATTCATATATCAGAGTGAGATGTGGGAATATGGATCAGGGAGCACCTGGCTGTAAAAAGCCTGGTCAGCAGATCTCTGATTCCGGGACCACGGCCTCCATGAGTTTTGGGTTATATTGATATTATTCATATTCCAAACAAGGCACAAGCCTTTTATTCAAGGTGGTAAATTTCCACTGGTTCTTCTCTCCTCACTGTATGTAGTCGCTCAGCTGATGCCTGAAGTTTGCTTCTGTAGCTTTAATGCCAAAACTAAAAGGAGCTACAAGCTACAAGTTAGCATTTGTGGCTAAACCATCTCACTCTCTTGGAAGTAGTTGTGGCTTTAGTGATCTCGAATAGATTTTCCTAAGTGGTTTTTGACAGTGTACAACTCACTGTTAACTATGAACATGGGCATCTGGTGGCCTAGTGGTTAGGGAGTTTCCCCTGTGATCCGAAGGCCGTGGGTTTGAATCCCAGGAGTAAGGTACTGTCCCCACACACTGCTCCCCAGGCGCTATGCTCCTGGCTGCCTGCTGCTTCACTTGGTGAATGGATTAAATGGGTTAAATACAAAGAAAGAATTTCACACTGTTCACACTGTGTGCTGTGGTGTGTTCACGTATGGACACTTTACATTAAAGTATGTTAGCATAGCTAAACGCAGCAGCAGCAGCTGCACTGAAGCCTGAACCTTTGTCCAGTGAATCGTACAGCATCTGAAACCACATAAGCAAGTCAATTAGAAACCACCTGGTTTGAGCAGAATGGTTTAGGATTGCAGTTAGCATCATGCTAACCTAGTAAGTTTTTGTTACTTGCTGGCTACATTAGCCTTGTAGCTCCAGGGCTAAAACCAAAGCTAACTTAAAACACCAAGAAGTCTCTGTTGATTGGCTACATTTGAAATCAATTAAATTGATTAATGCAGTTTTTGTAACATATTTTGACATGTTTTATATTATATTTAAGAACGTATAGGATATATTGTTAAAAGATTTTAGGCTGGCTAAATTTGGAACTGTGGTGCGTCCTAATGATTTTTTAATGAAATAAAAAATAAAGTCGAAAGTTTTGTAGGAAATATGTCCAATTTTCAGAAGTGTTTCAGCCCAGTTCTGCCTTCTGAATCAGCTACAATACAGGATGGCCAATCAGAAAATAGTTCATTTACAGATATCAGTTTTAAGGGCACAGAAATGGTTACGTAAGAGTGAATTCACAAACCCACGTGAACGTGATTGAAAATGTGAAACAGGAGGAAAATGTAGAATACGAGCCCTTTGAAAACACCTCAGCCTATCAAGGTCTTTAAGGGTTAAAGATCAGCCAAAATAAAATGACATTGAATCATACTGACCTTCTGACCTCTTTTAATTGGGGAAAAAAGTATGAAGCAAAAAAACACAAAAAAACCCCAAATATTCAATAATAAGACAAATATGGTGATTAATTTTTATTGGTCATAAAGACACAGCGTCTGTAACCCGGGGTTAAGGCAGGCCTGAAGAAGAAACACTGCTGATCCCATGATAGCGCTGTTGCTAACAATAAAAGCAGAGCAATTGATAAAAGGGTGATAATAGTTGTGCTATTTACCATGAGCAATGACTGAGTGTCCCAGCGAGATAAAGGCAGGACGAAGGTCGAGTGGTTTATCAGTGCTCAGAGCACAGAGAGATATTTGCTGCCTTGCGTTTACTTTCGAGGAGATTAGCATGGTGTGCTTAGGCAGCGTGATTATAGCATTCTGTAAACACTCAGATCCACTCAATCACAGATATCAGTGGAGATGTTTAGACATGGTCAGCGAAGGAGTCCAGGCCTGGCCTTATTTCACAATTGTTAATGGTCCCAGCAGCTAATGCTGTTGGTTTGGTCAAGTGTCATTTCACCCATAGACATAAAGTGGTCCCTTATAGTTACACATGAACATACCAAAGCACAGTACACAGTGCGAAATTCTGTCTTTGTATTTAACCCATTCACCAAGTGAAGCAGGGGGCTGCCTCCAATGAGGGGCACCTGGGGAGCAGTGTGTGGGACAGGACCTCGCTCAAGGGTACCTCAGTGGTGTCACTAACAGTACAGAGATTCAAACCCACAACCTTCTGACCTCAGGGCAAACTTCTTAACCACTAGGCCACCAGCACTAGCTTTTTTAAAGACATGCATTACACAGTGCAACAATGCTTTAGCAGACCAAGACATTTTGGACTACACCATGCTTTCAACTTTTGTGGCTACAGTTCCAGCATGGCTGTGTCCCAGTGCACAAAGCAGCTCCATAAAGACGTGGCTGGAGGAGTTCAGTGTGGAAGAACTTGACTGGCCACACAGAGTCCTGACCTCAACCCCATCCAGCACCTTTGGAATGAACTGGAACGGAGATTGTGATCCAGACCTTCTCATCTAACATCAGTGTCTGATTTCATAGATGCTTTACAGAATGAATGGGCACAAATTCACAAAGAAACTCCAAAATCTTGTGGAAAGTCTTCCAAAAAGAGCAGAAGCTGTTAAAGCTGTGAAGGGGGAACCAACTCCATATTAAAGTCTATGGATTTTAATGCAAAGTCATTAATGCAAAGCCCTTATCCAGAGCGACTTACAGTCATTGGTTACAGGGACAGTCCCCCTGGAGCAACTGAGGTTTAAGTGTCTTGCTCAAAGACACAGTGGTAGAAAGTACGGATTTCTACCTGAACTTTGTGGTTATCGCGTTCACAGGCAAGTGTTTAGAACAGAATATCTTTATTGTCACTGCAATACACAGGAATGTACAGTGCAACGAGATAAGATTTGCAGCTCTGTAGATGCTTCTCTTGTAACTGTATGTACAAAATATATAAAGCAAATAACAAATAGTGTGATATTCAGGTGGATATCAGTATTTAAGGAGACAAGATATCACAGGGAGAATGATTTCGCAGTGTTTTACCCACTAGGTTACTACCATTGACGGTGCAATAATTAGGCGTCCCAATACTTTCACCCATATAGTGTGTGTCTGTGTGCTTGTGAGCTGAAATCACAGCACAGTTGACCACAACAGCGTTCATGACAACTGACCCTGGCTGGAATAAGCCGAAATGTTCATGTCAGCTGTTATGGAAGGTTTATGAAGACTTACGAATGCTGATTTATTTTTTACATTGTCTTTTTTTAACTTCCACTTTTAAGTCAGTTTTCGACACTATACCCACAATTTTACTCATGTTTGGTCAGAAACACCCACAGTGCTTGGAACCGATGCCACAGGATCCTCATCAAATGCCTCAGCTCCTGTTCTGGCCTTAAGAGTTTAATATTTAGATTCAAGATTTAAAGCGTTTATTGTCATATGTACAGAAAAATAGCATTTCTCTGTGCAATGAAATTCTTTCTTTGCTCTCCACACACAAATGCCGAGTTAGGTTAATAAATAAATAAATAATAAAAAAAAAAAGAAAAGAAAAATAAGAAAATTAAAAATAAAAATAAAATAAAAAAATATATAAAAAATAAAGTGAAGACAAGTGTGATGTGCTGCTGTAGATAAATGCATTTGCAATGAAATAATTGTGCAATGGAGCAGAAAAAAATTCAAGTATGAGGTAGGTGGATGTGCAAAGGAGCTTAGTGTGCAAAAATGAGCTTAATAAAAATGACGTGTTTGCTTGTCCTGTTTAAGAAATGTTGTTTCTCATAACAGTGCAATTACAGTCTGTTGGCAGTGTCATAGAGACTACACACACTCCCAGCAACCTGAAGGCCCCACTGAACCCATTGATCTTCAGTGACTGGAACCAATTGGTGGGTCGTCTCCAGACCCATGCTGTGTGGAGGAGTCATCAGAGCTATTGGCACTGTGATTGACACCTTATTTAGAAATGCACGCAGCAGGGGGTCAATACTTTACCAGCAGGGAGAAAGGAAATGAAAGGTGGATGAATGATGGGGCTGAAAGAGAGAGAGAGTGTGAGGGTGGTTGTAAAAGTGTAAATGGAAGGGAAAGTTGGGGGTCTGGGCTTGTTTGAGATCAAGGGGAGCCATCTCAGGATCAGTTTGGAGGGGTGAGCTCATTTACAATTAAAAGACGGGATCAGACGGGCAGGAGAAACTTCCATGTGTCTCAAAACACTGTTAAAAGTAATAAATAATGTTAAATGCCACTTTCATTGTTCCTTTCAAGATATACATTGTTGAGTGTGTACTTTACTTGGGTCATGATATGAACAGAATACCAGTATTGCGATTTTACTGCTATGTATTGCAATTGTAGTGCCTTTTGATACATGAAACGTCCAAACCATCACATTTCTGGACTTAAAAAAGGCTTAAAGTCTGTAAATGATATTCATGTTTAAAAATGTGTATGGTCGCACAACCATCCACACAGTCCATATATGGAAACTAAGCTCCAAAAAATAAAGTTTTCAATTTAATTGTAGCGATATCGCAAGAGCAACATACACTGTATGGACAAAAGTATTGGGACACCTGACCTTTACAGCAACTGAGACTTTAATGACATTGCATTCAAACCATAGACTTTAATCCGGAGTTGGTCCCCGCTTTGCAGCTATAACAGCTTCCACTCTTCTTGGAAGGCTTTCCACAAGATTTTGGAGTTTCTGTGGGAAATTTGTGCCCATTCATTCTGTAGCATTTATGAGATCAGGCACTGATGTTGGAGCTGTTTTGTGCACTGGGACACAGTCATGCTGGAATAGAAAAGGTTCTTCCCCAAACTGGCCCAAACCCTGAAAAATAGATATGTCCCAATACTTTTGCTCACATAGTGTATTTATTTGTGTCTCCTTATTCACCGTACCGCAGTTTAGCCCTGTCCTTTCATATTCCGGTTCTAAGCAATACTACAAATGATGTCACTTTTGAACTTTGTTCAGATCTTATTATATAAAGACCTATTTACAATGAACTGGGGGGGGTGTATATGACTGTACATGTAAGTACAGTTTATATTAAGCATTTTCATATAGTAAGTAATTGATAAAAACAGAGAGGGTGTTGTTTTAAATCTGAAAGTCAATCAAATGTGTGTGTGTGTGAGGGAGTGGGGATGAGCGGTGTGGTGTGTGTGCGCTCATCAGATCGGGAGAGCAGTAAAACAGGACAAAAAGCTGAAGGATGAAAGAGCAGGAAGCTTTTTTGATGATTGACTCATTTGATGGGGGTCCCCTTTTCTGACCACCTATCGGTCAGGGGTGTTTCCCTTTTGGTGTCGCACCTTCTGCCTATTTCACACCTGTTCGGCACTGTCCAGAGGGTGAGGACTGAGTTTAGGCTGTTGCTGCAGCTGAAGAAGTGGTTCCACCTGCAGAGCGTCCAGGACAGTGTCCTCTGGGTCAATATAAAGATTTCATGAACTATGCTGATCTTCTCTTCCACCCCTGAGGGCTAATAATTAATCTCAGAGCTCGACCTGATCTATCTGTCTGACTGTCTCTCTCGCTATCTCTGTCTCTCTCTCTCTTTCTCTCTCTCTCTCTATATATATATATATGTGTGAATGGAAAAGTTAAAAACTGAGATTTTTTTTGACAGTGACTATATGCACATGCGTGTAAAAGTTTACACACCTCGGTCAAAGGACACATTTAGTTGAGTTTCTAAGAGAAAATAAGTGCAACCTCTACAGAGAAAAAACACATTTGTCTGTAGATTGTTCATTTGAGTGTGACATGAAACATCACACGTGACATTATTTTTGCAAAAATATATGCAAAAATACAGTAAAAAAATGGTGACTGGCCTTTAAAATGTGCATTTATGTACTTATTTATGCTGCAAAAGAAGAGGTGAAGAGGTTCTCTCTGTATTTCTCTCTCTTTCTCTTTCACTCTCTCTGTGAATGTATATATATATGATGCTGAGCAAGGCTGAGATGGACTAAAAGCTTTCGTTCTGTGCAAAAAGCAAAATAAACAATCCCAAATTAATTGCATAATTAAGAGCAATTAAAAACAGTTAAAAAGCAAACTGAGGAGAGTGTTGGTTAAAAGTGCTGATAGTGAACTGCCCCCATCCTCGTCCAGCTCAAAGTCCAGGTGCAGCGGACAGCTAGACTGACCCTTTGACCCATTTGTCTCTGTGCCACGGTGAGCGGAGGGAGCTGGCTGGGCTTTTCCAGAGCAGCGATACGGCGAGTACCGCGAGGTTACGACACATCTTTTATGGTGCGGAGTCTGTACCCGCTGCCCCTGGCGGAGCTTATCGGAGGACCGTCCTCTCGGCCCTGAGGCCTGGAAAACCAGAGACTCCGCAGAACTGGAGGTTCGACCGTTGACCCAAAAGCATTCTGTGTGTTTGCCTTCTCGATCGGTTTGCTCAGTGCTCCTACGCACGGCCTGTTTTTTTCACAGTGAAGATCGATCTATATTATAATCATCTGAATCACAATCCATTTTATTGGTCATGATGCTTTGCTCCTATACAAACAAGACAATAAACATTAAACAATAAAATAAAAATAAACACAAAAGAATGTACAGGTATGAGGTCATGATAATAACCATACGCTAAATTGTAAACGTATACAGCTCCGGAAAAGGTGCAACTTATTTTTTAAATCAGCATCTCTATGAGTGTGAAACCATTCCAGTCCAGTGTCTGTTAAATTCCTACACAAGCACCTCAT
>JBBPCY010060626.1:0-12515 GCA_037974405.1 Brachyalestes nurse
CTCATACTCATATGAGACATACATTTGGGGAAATCCGTGGTACAAGAGTATAAACAAGTAGAGGAGACAAAAATATGCATAAACTAGTATAAAAATAGAAACAAGAAATTATTGTGATGTGTGTGAGATGTTCTTAAACCAGTGGGGAACATACACATAGGTATTCACAGTTCAACTCCTGCCTTCATTTCCTGGGCCTCATTCACAAAAACATATTTTCCAGGTGGGCGATTTATCTAGCACATGGAAAGTGCTGGGAGCAGAGTTATCTTGTGGGGTCCTAGAGTCGAAATTTTTATGTCCGGCCTGCTTCCCCTCTGTGGAGGCCACGAGAGTTCACCAAGGGGTTTACGGTGGTCTGTCCTGGGGGGGTAGATCTCTGGCTTTGGAGTGCCATGGTGGGTGAGGTGATTGACGGTTACTCTCTGTCTCCAGGGGAGTCCCGGAGCCGAAGGGGATAGGACTGGCGTCAATGTCTGGCTTGTTACTCAAGGTTTCTGCTTTCCGAAAGTGTGAAATGGCTTTCGTTGTTTATTCAGGGGGGTGAAATGGCTCTCTGTAAGGGGTCCTGGCATTCCAGTCAAATGCAGATTATCCCCCGGTCTCTATCTCAGTTACGACAAAGATTAATTTCTGATTCAAATTTGCTAATAATTGTGTTCAGATGGATCAGAATCTACAAATATGAAACAACGAATCACCACAAGGTCCTGAACACCAGCATCACCTAAACACACCAATTATGATGATTCAAAGGGTGGGACACCCAGCATGACTAAGTTTGCAGAAAGTTACAGAGAGTTTGGATAAAGAATACTGACACCCAAAGACACACTTTCAATAGGAGGATATGAAATGATTGAAACCTGATACACTGAAGCTTATTGCAAATTATGAAAGTTTCTACCTAGACCCCTGACTTAGCGAGAACACAGCCCAGCCTCTCCAGAACCGTTGAACATGAAATTTTCAATGAAATGGTTATCATAACTATTCCCAACTTTCATCATGGGTTACCACTAGGCCGAGCAAGTCCATCCTTACTTTAACCGCTTCTAAGTTATGAAATCTTTATTCGAATAGACACAACAATCAGGGTGATTCCCAGATTGCTGAAATAATTATTTTTGCTAAAAATAATTACAACAGTAAGTAATCTTCACCAATTCCTAAATGTCTTTGTCACTTGTGACTCAGTCCAGGTATGTGTGTCTGTGTGTTATCTGGTGGTGTGTGTGAGTGGGGGGGTTGTCTGTGTGTGTGTGTGTGTGTGTGTGTGTGTGTGTGTGTGTGCAGGGGGGTTGCGTGGGCCCCTGCTAATACAGGGTTTCTCCTTAAAATGTTCTGCATCTAGTGTTCCGCAGCCAAAATTCTGAGGCAAATGACTATCATAATCATGACCAACTTTCAATGCTGCACAGTTCAAGATCTGACATGACAAAGTTACTGTAAAGAAACGAGGCTTAGGTACATGGTGGTCAACACACATACACACTCTTAGTTTTACTCTTTTGGCCTAGGCAGTATTACATTGGGGTTACACCGTATGACTTATCAAAGAAAACACATTTATAAGTTTCACGTCTTAAGGTGGAAATGTTCTTTTCCTTGGATCCGTAAAGAAATGCTTAGTCTATGTCCTTATGGCACACAGCATGAGGAGGTGGTACATGTGAAAGTCATGCACCTGGTTGTTCTTCCCGGACTCCCCACTGCCAGATCCACTGCCGAACTGCTACAGAGGGCCCAGTACACAGCCAAGTTCTGGAAGGTCTTCCTGAGGTGTTTTGTCTCCTGGGCCCGCTACCTTGTTTCGGCTAACCTCTCCCATAACCTCCTCACCTTATCTGCTCAGTCATTTTGAGGTATGCAACAGTTTCCAACCTCCATTGTTTGAACACCAAGAGCCAGAGGTTTACATACAATTGGCCCGCAATGCCATCCAGCAACCACCGGGATGCATGTTCCATGTTAGTGACAGGGTATGGCTCTCCACACGCAACCTGCACCTTCACACGGAATCTAAGAAGCTCCCACCCTTGTTCATCTGCCCCTAAAATGTTACCCACCAGATTAACCTTCTCACCTTCTGGCTCCAGCTGCCTGCCTCCCTCCGGATCCACTGGGTCTTTCACATGTCTCAACTCAAATCTTTCGTCACCTCACCTTTGGTTCCCCCAGCTCTGGCTTCACCTCCGCCTTGGATCATTGACAGTGATGCTGCCTACACTGTCCAGCAGATCCACGGTGCCCAGTACCTAGTTGACTGGGAAGGCTACGGTTCAGAGAAAAGGTCTTGGGTCCCCGGTCAGTTCATCCTGGACCCTTCCCTCATTCAGGACTACCGTCATCGGGTATGCTCCCAGCCAGGTCCGTCTGGTGACTGTCCTGGAGTGTGGGGTACTGTCACATGGACCAATCAAGTGATGCGCACAGTGCCTCAGAAACGACACATGTCATAGATCCAGCGTTCAGTCATTGAGTCTCCATGCCCAACACAATTCTGCTCATCTCCAGCTGGCACCATGAGTACTTCGGTCTCTCTACTAGTTATATTACTCACTGTGTGTGTGTTGAGAGCGCGGGTTCCGGTGGGAAACTCTACTCCTTAGAGAGCGGTCTCAGATTAATGTTGTGTGGTCTACCAACTCTGTCGTGTGTATCCACAATTGGGTTCATCGGCTGTGCTATATTGGGCAACCAGTTTTGCCAGGTATGTCTTCCTTACTCTGTGATACCCCTTGCCTGGTAACAGAAAATGGAGGTGATTTGTTGGCCCCTATTGCTAATGCTGGCATCACTGATGTCATGTTTAACCCACACCAAATAGTAGATATAGTGGAATGAGTTGAGCCCCCAAGCTCATGCTCACAATACCTGGTCTCAGTTTCAACCCAGTTTGTAGGAACCAAGACAACTCATTTTGCCTCTGAATCAGAGGCAGCTGAGGCTAGAACTCACCTGCTAAAGTATCAAGCTTGGTTTTCCATTGTAGAGGGAGACCTGGGTTGCACCAGTCTAATTACACACAAGAGCCTCTTGATAGATGACACAACACACAGGGATGCTTATTCACTTCCACGTATTGAGTCAGCTATCAGGATGCTATCAGTGGTGCAAAGTATTTTTCCTTTCTTGATTTTGCCAGTGGATATAATCAGGTGGCTGTGTTAGAAAAGGATGGATCCAAGACAGCTTTTTGCACTCCATTTGAATGGAATCATATGCCATTTGATTTGTGCAATGCTCCTTGTACATTCCAGCATTTGATAGAAATGATGTTTGGAGATCAGAGAAACAAATCTGTTTGGCTGTATCAGCCTTACAGTCTCTGAAGGTAGCATTGATATACTCACCAGTGTTGGCATATGCTGACTTTCAGAAGCCATTTGTCCTGGAGGTGGATGCTAGTCATAGGGGCCTTGGAGCAGTACTGTCACAAGAGGTGGATGGTAAGCTGCAACCTACAACCTATGCCTAGTCTAAGACCTATAGAGAAAAATATAGATTATTTTTTGCTCTTTTTTTATAGCTCTTTTAAGTTAGAGTTCCTGGTACTTAAGTGGGCAGTCACTGAAAAATTTAAAGAATACTTACTGGGACATTCGTTGTGGTTTGCACTGACAACACTTTGAGTCATTTACAGACTGCCAAGCTAGGTACTTTCAAACAACATTGGGCCTCTAAACTGTCCACCTTTGACTTCAACAGCCTAGGACGGAGCAATGGTAATGCCGATGCCCTCGCTAGGCAAAACATGGATGAAATATTAGCAGCCACAGAGGTGCCACTAGAGGTGATGAGGTGTGTTGTTTGTAGATCTCAGCCATTGCCAATCAAAATAAAATCTCCACTCTTCTGGAGCGTAACCAGGTGAACTTAAGAGTTCGGCAATAGAAGCTCTGCAATCCTGTTCTTTGTTCAGTATGGAAAGCATGGAGCCTTGGTTACCTTCTAAGTCCGCAATGAGCAGGTCAAGCTGTCTGCACCCTGTAAAAGGTTATTAAGTCAGTGGGAGAAACTAGTAGAGCAGGACGGTGTTCTCTATCATGTAAGCCATAACCCTGGCGACCAGCAGAGCAATTTTTCAGCTGTTGCTACCTCAGACTCTCCAGAAAGAGTTTTTTCAAGTGTACATAATACTCACGGTTACCAGGGAATGGACAGGACACTCCAACTTGCACAGAGCCGCTGCTACTGTCCAGGTATGGCAAAAGACTCTGAAGTATGGTGTCGTAATTAGAGATGTAGCCTTGCCTAAAGCTATACAACCTAAAGTGTGCTCTTTTCTTGCCGGTATCCAGGCCTCATGACCTCATGCAATTCTGGCCATTGAATTCATGGTATTGGAACCTGCCAATACAGTGAAAGTACATTCATCCGGGAGCTTTGTAGAGTCCTGAAAAATAACCAAAGGGAACCTTATCACTTATCGTTCCGTTTTATCCAACTTTGCCACTGACTTTTGCAAAGTCTTCATTCTACAGAACCAAGTTTGAAGAATCAGCATCCAAACCACCTTTTTATCTCTCAGTTTTTTCAGCTCTCTCACCAGAAGACTTCGATGAGACTTCATGACTTCAAGACTTCATGTTCTTTAATGAGAAGATTGATGACATTTGTAGATCCTACATGCCAATCCTCAAGCTGCCTGCCAGCCAGCTGCCAGTCCATGCCGCCCAGTTTCGTGACTCCTCATCTCTATCTGCTGAAGATGTGTCATTGCTCCTGATGTCTAACAAACCCACCACATCTCCACTTCACCCTGTCCTGTCAGGTACACTCCAGATGATATCTACAGATCTAATCCCGTATATCGCCTACATCACCGCCCCCCAACCTTTTTTGTACCACGGACCAGTTTTATGTAAAACACAATATTTTCATGGACTGGTATAGATACAAGTGCATTTGTTTTTTACTCATTTGTGCTAGCTTGTGGACTATATTTTTGACGTACCGCCTCATGTGGCTGAGATGAGCGGGTTTTTTTTTCTCAAAATAAAAGATCTTTCAGACTCTGATCATCAATGAAATATTTTTATTCTGTCTTTCTGTGCGGCCCAGCACAAAATGACTCACAAACCGATAACTATGCTGGAATCCTCAAATATCAACAACTACAGACCAGTATCTCGTCTCTCCTTCCTATCCAAAGTCCTGGAATGTGCTGCTTATAATGAACTCAACATATTTCTTTCTCAAAACAGACTTCAGGACCCTCATCAATCCAGGGTCACGTCTGGTCATCTCTGAAGAACTTCATGCAGTTAGATCAGCCAACCTGTCTTCTGTTCTGATTCTTCTTGACCTTTCTCCAGCCTACAGTACCAGGTAGCATGGCATAGCTCCCAGTCTGCCCTACGAAGATTATCCACTGTTGTTCCACAGGGCTCGGTCCATAGACCACTTTGCTTTTCTCTATATACTGGTTCTTTTGGGGATGTAATAGCCGCATGTGGTTTTTCCTACCACTTTTATTGAGAGGACAATCAACAAATTCTCTCTTTCCTCTCCAGTGACAATCGGCTCTCGACCTGCATCTAAGACTGCCTGGCTGACATCTCCTCTTGGATGGCGGCCCACCACCTCAAGCTAAATCTCAGCAAGACTGAGCTTCTTTTCATCAAAGGGAGCCCATCACCAAGTCACAGCCTCACAGTGTCTTTTGTCCCCTCAGAGAAGGTAAGAAATCTAGATGCCAGGCTAGATGATTAACTGTCATTCTTATTGCACGTTGACTACCTCTCCAGGACATGCAGATACCTTCTTTACAACATCAGAAGACACTGGCCCAAACCCTTGCTCTTTAAGATCAGGCACAGCAGAAAGCTGCTATGAGATCATTTGGGGCTTTATAATCACTGGGCACCTGGTTAGAGGTGAGTTGCTACACACAAGTTATGTGTTGTTTTAAGTCTTTTTAAAAATGTTTTTAAGGTGAATATATTACCTAGACTTTGATGTTATCTACAATGCCTGCTGTGAAAGACAGGAAGCAGTTGCATCAGTAGATGAAGCAGACAAGCACAAGAGATGATGAGCAGTACCATAAACCAGTCACAAACTATTAAGGTAATGTGATTTTTATATTTGATTCTGTTTAAATTAAATGTGCTCTTGTAGACTGCTGTTAATGATTCTGTCTGTTTAGTAGTGTTCTTTTTTGTTATGCAATGTATATACTATTAAAGTTGTAATGATTATTGAAGAGTAATCCTTGTTTCGCTTTTCAGAGCGCGGCACATGGTCATGGTTGTCAGCCATTGTTATGGTTGTCAGCTGAGTTATTTGGTTTCCTTTACTTTTACCATTGTTGTTTGTTTTGGGGATTTTTCCTGAACCAAAGCACCATTAAGATTACAACTGGGCCGAGTTGATGAATGGAAAAACGGAATGCAACTAATGTGGTTTTTAATGTGGTAATGTGTTTTTAAGGCAGGCCTTTGTCTACAGATCAGAGGTTTGTAAGCTGTGATCAGGGACAGAGAGAGATGATCGGAGAGTCCGAGATGAGGCAGGGGGGAGGCTGTGTAGGTATCTGGGGTGTTCGTGTATACCTGATCCAGAGTGTTTTTTTTCCTCTTGTCGGAAAATTCACGTTCTTGTAGAATCTCGGCAGGACGGGCTTCATGGTTATAGTCCCCTGCCTCAATTATGAAACAGTCCAGTTGCACCGTTGACTGGTGCCTGATTTAGCGCTGTAGTATCTCCATGGCTAACTTGGTGTTAGCTTGCGCCAGCATGTAAACTGAGATTATCGAAACCAATGCAAGCTTTTTCAGCAAGTAAAAAGGTCTGCACTGTATCACTAGATATTTAGTCCGGACGTCAGTGGACGCCTTTCACTATGGCATTAGTACACCAGTTGTTATTTATGAATATACACAAGCCTCCTCTGTGTTCCTTACCAGACTCGTTGGTCCTGTCCGCCCTTAAGTTAGCATAGCCAGTTAGCTAATGGGTCCGAGGGCCCAGCCATGTCTCCCAAACCCACACACAGTAATCCAAGCAGTGCGATGTGATCTGCAGTCGTAGCTCATCCATCTTGTTGAGTGACTGTGCGTTGGCGAGAAAAAGACTTGGGATGGCCAGTTTGTGGGCTAGCCTTTAGCCTAGCTCTTTGGTCAGAGTAGCTGTCCCAGGCCTCTGGATCTCTGGTGGAATAGAATCTCAGTAAGTTTGGTGGTTGTTGTGGTCCAAAACGGTGAACAGTTCAGCTATGTACCGTATGTGTGCGACTGCCGCTACATTAAGAAAAAAGTGAAAATAAGAGTGCAAAATAAAAGAAATCTGCCATATTCTGAGGAGCACCGGGCCGCTGCTATTGCTCGTGCCAACCTCTTGGATCAAGAATGGTTCATAAATAAATACATTTGAATCTTTAAATGTTTTTTTACTAAATTTCCAACACAAAAAATCTGCAAGTATACACGTAATCAGCTCGTAAACAGTCAATTTACTAAATTTTCAACACAAAATATCTGCAAGTATACAAATCAGCTCATAAAGAATCAGCATGTTTCTTGTCAAAAAATGACCTTGTTCACCTGTATTGGGTTAAGCAAAGGTGAAATCAAAGAAAACAAGCATCATTTATATCCAGTCTATTTACCTGGCACAGGTAATTAGCCTTGAAGATGAAATTGCTTATTTTCTTCCTCTGATGACTTTCTTTAAATAGTCTTTATGGATCCCTGCAATGTCTCGCCACAACATTTATAGAACAACGCACACAAACACAATACTTTTTACACAATACTTTTTCACAATACGTCTTACATCACCTTTCTGCATAATTCATACCAGCCCTGACTTTCAACTTGGTGTCTACTGTACTTCCACAGTTGTCAGAAAAATGCTGATTATTAGCCTTCTCCATTCAGCTATGAATGACTAATAATCCAGAGCATAAGACAACCCAGTGTGCACCTCTGAGTGCAGAAGGACCTGTTTACCTTATTCGGTATTGGCACTGGTGGCGCAAAGGAGGCGACAATTATTTTATCAAAATTGTCATTTGTTATTTGTTATTTTTAAAATTGTTATTTGCATTCCTTCGAGATGTTCCACCATGAAACAGGTTCAGTACCTTTGTAATTGCATCTACAGTCTGATTCCTTTATTCCTTTATATACTCACTATCTCATGGTTCTGTTTGGAAATGGATTCATCACTGTAGCCCATATGCTTAGTGGACAACGAAGCCGCTCAGAGGGTCAAAAGCAGGCCTCTGTGTTCAAAGGAAAAACATATGAACCTTTTGTTTTTTTTAGGTCTGCCCCTGTTATGTCCTCTTCTAAATGACAACACCAGCATATGCTTGCAATCACGCAGGTCATTCAGGCTGTCATACCCGATTTGTCTTGGGAAAAATGGGCCATCTTTTGAAACATGCAATAATGGTGTTCATCAATTTGCTTTACTCAGTTTTACTTAGACGGTCTTTCATTGGTTTTCTTTTATAATGATGGCAATGTTGTCCTATAGTGGTAATTTACTGGGTATATTAAGCTAGTTTCATACTAATGATGCCACACTCTGAGGGGCTATACCAAACAATTGGGCTTATATGTGAAAGTGTTACCCATTTGCTTACTTTGGACATTAATCACACAACCCATAAGTTACTTTAACTGCAAAATAAAAAAAAACTGTTTAAAATGCAGTAAGCCACTTTATCAAGTGTTGATTCTGGAACATTGCACCTGAGAACACTGTACCATCTTTTCCCACAGGACAACAATTTAATGGTGTTCATAAATCTTTTTGACTTTGAAGCAGTCTTCGGTTGGTTTTCATTTTTAACTGAAAAGAATGTGTTGGTCTAAAGCGGTAGAATGATACAAAAAATGGAGCCAAATAAATACGCTGAAGATTTATATCAACCAATTCATTAACTTTGAACAGTAGCTTACATTTACTGAATTAGCTAGCAAACACTCACATTGGTATATGTAAGCCCCAACTTTACATTAAATCTAAAACTGTCATACTCATCATTCTAAAACTATTACATAAAAAGAAAATAGTATAAAGACACAGTATTGCATTAATGTAAGCTAACTATCTAGCTAATGGGCTTCTCAATATAACATCCAAATAACAGCTTTGGGTTTAATTGTGCTTGTTCTAAAACGCACTCACATTCTGTAACCCCTGAATCCTCACTAGGATCACAGGTAGAGCCTATCCCTAATCCAATAGGCATGATGCAGGGACTCACACTGAGCGAGGCACAAGTCCAGCGCAGGGTGCACACAAAATTCACTCACACCTACGGACAATTTAGAAATCCCAGTTCACCTGATGTGCATGTTTTTGGACTGTGGGAGAAAACAGAGACCCTGGAGGAAACCCATGGCACCGTGAGGAGAACATGCAAACTCAAGGCCAGGACCTGGATTCGAACCCGGAACCTTAGGTAGTGCAGTGCCTTATATGTGCAACCGTTCTAAAACTACAAAATCAAAAAAACAAAATTAATAGCAATAGGCACAGCTTAAGTGATAGCTTACCTTAGCCAACTGTCTACTAGACATTCCTGATATAACTTACATCTTTAGGTTTCAAGTGTTTTATTTATTGTTTATCTAAAACTACAAAGCCATACAGACACACTGAGGGTTCATACAAACCAATGGGACTTTCATGTATCAGAATGTGGGCTTTAAGCAACAGAGGGCAGGAACGAACATCCATCAATACATCCCAGTGGTATATCACACTGGTCAGACACAGATATGTGTGTCTACATGTTATTAATCAAAGTCAGCCCATACAGCAGATTAATCCAATGCCCCCCGCTCTCCCACTCCATCTCTTTCTTTCACATATATCTCAGGAAGAAAAAAGAGCAAACATCAGCCTGGCCTTCTTTTGCTGCAAGTTCACAGAACTTTACTGTTAAATGTGCAAATAAAAGTGAATTGCTGACAGTGCATAGTTCATGAGGAAACGGACCTCTATAAGACAGCAAACATGATAAATGATCTATTTAACATGTACAATGTCATTAGAGATTGGTTAGGCAAACATGCATTTTATCCTGCAAACAAGCTCCACACTGTATTGAAACAGTGGTGAGGAGTGCAGCTTCCAACTGCTCTGAAGCATTGATTAATTGACACTTCAAGCGCTATACTGGAATTATTTAATGAATAAGCTGGTAAATATGTTATTAAAAAGCTTTAATTTCTGTGACTGTATAATGCTGAGTAGGGAGGACTTGATATGAATGAGATCTTTATTTACAGAACATAAATGCAGAACAGGAATACAAAGTAACAAGTGAAAAGTAGTAAAATAAAAGACAGACAAGAACATGGGTCTAACTACAAACAAGAAAAACAAGAGTAGTGTTAGATTTGACTGACAAACATTTATTCAAAGACAGGGCTATTTAGACCCGACGTGGAAGTTGGCAGGGGTCGTGCCATCCAGGACACAGGGGGGTAGGATGGAGAACAAATGGCAAGGGTGGGAGAAATTAAAGGACATGATTCAGGGATGAACCTGACTTGCCTAGGTGGCTATAGGCAGCAGACTCCAATCTTGGCCTGGTATGTAAATCTTGTGCTGGCCTAACCAGGAGCAGAGGGTGTCCAGGAACGGTCTCTCAAAGACATTCATGCTGTGAGAAGTGAGTGCAACTGGCCTGTAGTCTGATGGGGCACTGGGTCTCACCTTTTTTGATATAGTACTAGGCCTGATGTTTCCACAGCTCAGGTACTTTCTTGATACCGAGGCTCAACTTGAAGATGCACCATGCCTTTAGTTTGTAAAATAAATCACTTATCTGATGACCATCTCCGCCCATGCTTCTTTCTAGTCATTCCTGTCAGGACCAGGGCAAACCGTGACAAAAGAACAGAATTCTCTGCTGGTGGGGGATGTGAGGTGGGCAAATGAACTGAATAAGACTTTTTGTAATTAATTTTTACTGTTAGATGAAGGATCTAGAGCTGGGAGGTGGTGGGCATGGAGAATTTAAGTAAAATTCTGTTCTATCTCTTTGGGTTGACCAGAGGAGGATGGGTTCCCCCTTTGAGGCTTCTTCCTCCAGCTCAGTTTTTCCTCGCTTCCATCGCCTTTGGCTTGCTCACCAGGGACTTGGACCTAGACTCTGTAAAGCTGCTTTGTGACAACTTGGTTGTAAAAATTGCTATACAAATAAAATTGAATTAAATTCAAGTTTTTTGACGATAAGGCTTTTTATTCTGTCTCGTGTCCATAGAGGACTGTTCAGACAGTACAGCTGCACACTTATTTATATGACTACATTTTGTACACATGTTCTGCAATGTGACTGCACATATGCTAACATAGGATGTCTATATAAATATGCCCTCCACTATTACTATTACTAGGATGTGTAAAAAACACCCTTTAACTCAAGTAACTTTTTTTTTTTAATCATCATTAAGAAATAATTATTTTTAACAAAATTACCAGTGCCACAATTATTGGAACCCCTAACAATTCCTATAAAATAAATGTAACTGATGAATTTTTGTAATTTATACTTTACTTATTTAAGTTGATCAGAGTGCCTAGGAACTTTCAATGAGTAATTCATGACTTACTCTGTTTCTGGTCATCAGGATTCTGTCAGAAGCTAGAAGGCAATCATTACACCAGTGTGGCATGGAGGAGAAACCCAATCGCGGAGTAAACACAAGAGAGTATGTAGTCCATGCACTTTGATCTGAGAACACTCCCTGAAACGAAGAAAAAGATTCCCACCCGGAATCCACATTCTCATATACACACTGAGAATGGTAGAATCCCTGGAGTACTTATGGTTCCTGGAGAAAAGGGTCTTGGTATTGCGAGGAGTGGTGACTCAATGTCTGAGAGATGACTACCTCGGAATTGAAGCTCAGGTAAGGAGGTAGTATAACAGCCCAGGTAAGGACCTGGGCTGTTATACTACCTCCTTACCTGAGCTTCAATTCCGATGCCTCTTGCGCATCATGTGACATAGGGCTGGGTGTTTATACGATCATGATTAGTGATCATGATTAAATTCAGTTTGATTACGATGATCAGCTGCGGGCATATTTACTCAATCACGTGCATTACATGCGGTGGAAGGTGCACGACAACTGCCAATCAGAATCCACCTTCCCTTTAGTGTCAAAAGTATCAGCTCTGCTTTGTAGAGAATCAGGAGAGCCGATGCCCATCGTGTGAGAGTGGTTCCCGACTTTATTTCCTTTCGCTGCTCATTTTTGCATTTTTTTATTCAGGTTGTACAACTGTTTACATTTTTAAATATTTACCATGGAGATTTTGCTGTCTGCTAAAGCCATATGATGTGAGCAGTCCAAGCTGTTTTATTGTTTCAACACCTAATATTAAACTAGCTAACTGTATTTATAGGTTATTCATATTTGTGAGTAGAAACAATGTGGACAGCCTATGGAGCATCACAATTTTTTGATTACATTTGTTACATACTAAGCAATTTAAACCAGTCCATTGGTTTTGAGTTGTTTGCTTGGTCTTCTGTG
>JBBPCY010060727.1:0-12507 GCA_037974405.1 Brachyalestes nurse
CTGTATTCCGTTACAGTTACCGTTAAAATAGGTGATAATTAGAATACAGTTACTTTGTTGAAATAAATGGATTACACAGAGATATCTTCCTGTTCCATGTTAGGCTACCCCCTCTCTAATTTCGGTAATTCCACGCATTGCTGGAAACCCAAACAAAACATGCAGTAAGAGCCTCTAATATAAGCGTCCTGTTAATGTTGGTGGCGTGAGTTACACAATGGACCCGGAGCCAGCACAACAGACAGGGGCGGACTGGCAATCTGTACGTTCTTAACGGCATATGTTACAAACTACATTTTGGAAAATGTATTCTTTAATCTGTAGTGGAATACATTTCAAAAGTATCCTTCCCAACACTGCCAGCAGCATACCTCAAAACCTGCCAGAATATTTTCAATTGTTCTGAAAGGATTCTTCTGATTGGAACAGCTTTTAATGACACAGTGGTCTACAAATGCTGCCCTCTTAGACCTTTGGAACGCAGTTTGTCACTCAGAGAGCTTACCCAAAAAATGACTGACTTTGGCAGCGCCCCCTGTGGCCTGCTTGGCCACGTGCAGGCCCCTGGTAACCCTGGGGCTGACCTCTGCTGGGGTCTCCTCAGGGGTGATACGTTCACGTAGTTTGGTCGCTCCTTTCTGGATGACTTTTCCTGTGGCCTCCCCTCCCTGCACAAGCCCCCGACTGAGCCATGAAGTGCCTAAAAATGTAACAAGAGTTAGTATAGCACAAAACCTATTTTAGATAATAGTATTATTGTTCTAACTATCTACCATGCAGCCAATTTGAATGGCTTTGGTCTTCTGAGACAGGGTCCTTCCAATCTGAAGTAAAAGCTCCCTCTGCTGGACTGGTTAAGTAAGTGCATGTGGAGTATCATGTAACCTCACAGTGCCCCCTGCTGATCAATATGGACACGTGTATTTTCTATGGTCTGCAAGAGTGTTTTTTTCATCTTCTGTGGTTTCATTTTCCTATTTATAACTCACCTGATTCAGCTCATGCTGAATAAGACAACCGTGTTCTAAAGGCGGATGAACACAAAAACCTAGCAGTACAATACAACCTAGCATTTCAATTAAAACTGTTATACTGTACAGCCCTGGAAGTATACAATGCATAGTGGAACAGAAACCTGAGTTGATTGTTAGTAGATGGTTGTGAGTTAAATCAATATCATTTGCCAAGGAAAAATATCAGATCTGCTGTATAAACATATACTGTCCAGCCACTCCTTTAGATCAGTGAATTTAGAAACTTTAAGGTGCACCCACTGTTGGACACCGATGTTCAGCTTAATGCTCTTATGGCTGAACGCAATAAAATCATCACAGCAATATTCCAACATCTAGTGTAAAAGCTTCTCAGAACAGAAGAAGCTGTTACTGCAGTCCTCAGTTCTAGAAGAAATGTTGAGGTGTCTACAAACTTCTAGACATCTAGTATAAATAGATATATTCACATCTTGTGTAGCCCCTAACTCAAGCATCGCAGTTTCACAAGTAAAGCACTCTGTAGTGCCTGTGATCGGTTAAAGTGGAAGTTCACCAGCTTTTCATTTTTTTATGAATAGTTACATTGTTAAGGTGTAAACAAACATATTAAGAGTTTGTTGTGAATCGCACCATCCAGGAGAAATTCGAGATTTTACAACAGGGGTCACAGGAACCAGATTTCTGAAGTTTTTAATGCCTGTGAAAGTACTCTGAACATTTTGGGTTTACCTCTATTTTAACATTATCAATATTAACATTAAAAATATTAAAGTCTGTACGTTTCTCTACAATTAAAAAAATGTACACGACTTTTACATCTCAACCATTGAGCTTCTCCAAGATTCCCAACGGAACTGATGAAATCAAATTGAACATTGGTGGAATTCCTCTTTAAGGAACTCTCTCTCTCTCTGTGTTTGGTCTAAAATCAGTCTCTTCTGAGATTACTAAACCAGGCAACATAAACCAGTCTGAAATCAGTCACTCGACTTTCCTGTCTTTCGCTATCAGCCTTAATAAATGAAAGGCAGAGACGTTGTCAGTTTGCTCTCCGTTTGGAAACAGAACATGAGAAATGTTCAAAAAGGGTCGGCGATCATTTTACTGACAATACAAAAAACAATGTATCACCATATGTATCACACACTGGGCCTTCATCAGAGATTCATATCCAAAACCAACAAGAGCTGACTGATTTTTGATGGGAAGGGAAATCACAATATAATTGATTTGTTTCAGAGCTATGGCTACAAGTGGGTGTGAACATGTAGAAGACACGTAAACTGAATCCCTGGAAGGAGCTTTGGCTCTAGTCCCTTTCACTTGTGTGGTTTATATTTACATTATATCCTATGATGTTTTTCTAAAGGACCTCCACCTGCTAGGATGCTCTGTGACATCTTCTCACTCCACTCAGGCACCATCTTCTCCTCTTTTCCTGGGGATGCATCCTGCGCTGTGCTTGTGTCGTCTGAGGGGCTGATGAGAGCTTTCTCACTCTGGTCTTCATCGTCTGCGGCCTTCAGTGGGGATAAAATCATTTAAACCGACACCAGCATGCAACACCAGGCAGAACATGCTTGCTGTACAAGGTCTTATTAATTACAGCTCTCTCTATAAGTGAAGAAAACATGATCCTAGCCAACTCCACCTTAAATCGTAACCATTTATATTTGGACTAGAGGCATTTTTACTGCTCTGGCTGGGAAGAAGTGCAAGCCACAGAATAAAAAATAAAATAAAATCTATGTTTAGGTTTGATGGTGTGGGCAGTATTTGTGTTGCACCATGATTCTGGAGGAACGTTGTTTCGTTTCCCTGTGTGCTCTGATGGAGAAGGTGGTCTGATGAATCACTTTTCTGTTTACATCGTGTGGACAGCTGTGTGTTTGTGTGTGTGTCTGTGTGCATCACTTACCTGAAGAAGAGATGGCACCAGGACGAATAATGGGAAGAAGGCAAGCCGGTGCAGGCAGTGTTCTACTGAGAGACCTTGGGTCTAGAAATTTATGTGGATGTTAATTTGAAGTGGAACACCTACCCAAACGCTGTGGCGGACGAAGTTCACCCCTTCATGGCAGAGGTATTCACTAATATTCACTATTATCAGCGGACAATGCATCCTTCCACACTGCAAAATTTGTTTGCACAGTTTGCGGAAACATGACAAAGAGTGTAAGATGTTGACCTGGCCTCCAAATTGCCCAGATCTCAATCCTGATCCATAAAGACCCCATAAAGACACTATCTCACAAGTTACAGGATCTGCTGCCAACGTCCTGGTGCCAGAAACCAGAGCACACCTTCAGCACCTTCTTGTGGAGTCCATGCTTTGATGGGTCAGAGCAGTTTTGGCAATAAAAGGAAAGTAATTTCATGATTTTTTATGTCTGCTCCTACTGTTTTTTTTTAAATATAAACAGCCTTCATAAGAGGTTCTTCAAAAGAACCATGACACGTCAAACCTTGTTTGACCGTTTAAATCTTTCTTTTCGTGGTTAAATGGTTCTTCTACATCTGTCAGTATATGGGTCTTTAAAGAACCTTTTGAAATGCTTACGTTTAGCAATTAAAAAGAGTTCTGCTATTGTTACAAACCAAATGAGGCTTTTGGTACTATATAGAACCCTCTTCGAAGAAATGTGTGTATATGATATTCTTTTTTGCTTTTTGTAAAAATCAGCTGTAGCAGCCTCCTTGAAGTCTGTTTTTTTCCCATACTGTATTTATTTCATCAATACATATCAGGAAGATTGAAACGATTTCATGTCATGAGAATTGATCATGAAAAAAGAAGAACAAGACACAAGCAAAACTAGAAATCTCTGGAAATAGTTCAGCTCTTTATGTCTTATCCCAAGAACACTATAACCACTGTGAAGTATGGTGGTGGTACACAGCTGTGTCCCTGCAATAAGTACTGGGGCATTAAACCTCAGAGGAAAGATGAATGGAGTGATGTACTGGGACAAATAATCAGAGGTGTGGATTTGAATCTCTTCACTCAAACTCGACTCAACTCCAATGACTTCAACTCTGCCTTGAGAACTATGGCTTAAAAACAAGACCCAAAGTGGAAGAAACAAATTAAAATTGTGTCCAAAACCCAAATGAGATGAACAAGCCCTCAATCAGTACAGACACTCTAGTTCTAATATAGCCATTTAACTATGTACCTTGATCCCTCATGGTAAATTCCACGATGAAAACAATTCTTTAAAAAATCAGTGGCTGCTTAGTTTATGTCCAGCAGTGTCACTGTTGTGTGTCATTTGAAAATACAGAACATATCTGTCATAATTACTTGTTTCAGCGAAATCAAATTCACAGAACTGAACCTTGTTTTGTATTGCTTGCCAGGAAACACCAGTAAACTAAGTTGTGCTAATCATCTGCCAGAGAAAGTTAATAGGAGTGGTTAAAGGTTAAGTCATTTTATTATATATCGTATAATCTTCAGCTATAAAGTATTTTTTAGTAGTACATCTAAGTTTATTCCATCTAGTGTGTATTTTAGAATGATCAGCAAGTGTGTGACTGTTTAGGCATGCAGTTTGCACACACAGTTTTTGTTCCAGGGCAAAACTGAAGAGGCAAACTCATAAAACGTCTCTCTCTCTCTCTCTCTCTCTGTCTCTCTCTCTCTGTCTCTCTCTCTCTGTGTCTCTCTCTCTTTGTCTGTCTCTCTCTCTCTCTTTCTGTGTGTGTGTCTCTCTCTCTGTGTCTCTCTCTCTGTCTGTCTCTGTCTCTCTCTCTCTCTCTCTCTCTGTCACCATCACCATCCTGACCCAAGAGTTGCTAATCAGCAAAACACAAAACTGACCAGCATCCCCCCTCCCAAAACACACACACACACACACACACAGAGCCAGGCACATAAAGGAAACAGCTTCACAGTCACTATAACGGTAACAATAAAGGACATGATGACGGTTGCTCTGGCTCACGTGTTTATCGGACTTCCCTGGAAGTGATCTAGAGGATGTGCTGGTGTGTGTTACCTGCACTCTGAGCTGTGTGAGAACGGAGAGGTGCTCCTGGAAAAGAGCTCTGTCGGCTGTGGGCAGCTCTGAGGACAGCACCACGCCAACGTAGGACCCCGGCACTGTTGCCGTGGTATCGGGGAATGTGAACACGCCCGTGTTGCTGAGCAGGACCGGCGAGTCTGGAAACAGCGGGTAGTGCCAGTCGCAAACCTGAGAACGCATCATGGGCAACATGCTTCACATACTTTTACATCATTTACATTCAACACCAGGTTCTTCGGAGTGTCCTGAATAATATGTTCACTGAAAATCAAAGCAGTCACTCTTTACGCTGAAAAAGGAGCTCTACAGACTTGCCAGTTATCTGTGCAGTGTCAACACAAACATGCTGAACTGGAAAAGCACATTTCTGCAGGGCAGGGCCAGCATTCAGCAGCCAGGCTTTGTCCCGGGGGGCTAAAGTGGGACAAAGGGGGCGCTGGGGGACACACACTTTTTAGCGTGTGTACTCCCATTTGTCTATATGTGTGTGTATATGTGTGTGTGTGAGGGAGAAAGAGAGACAGAAAGACAGAGAGAGAAAGAGAGGGAGAGAGAGAGACACAGAGCGAGAAATAGAGGGACAGAGATAGAGAGCAACAGAGAGAGAGAAAAAGATGCAAGCCTTTTGGTATGCTTGTGTGTGTGTGTGGGAGAGTGAGAGAGAGACAGAGGGAGAGAGAAAGAGAGAAAGATGTGTGCCTTTTGGTATGTGTGTGTGTGTGTGTTGCAGTGACAGTGGACAGCTGGCCTGTAAAAGGGAAATGTGCCAGCAGTGCTGTCTGCCAGAGTCACTTTGAGGGACCGAAGATGATCCGTCAACCAGCCAGTACAGAACAGCCAGCCAGTGCAGCCCTGAAACACCATCAGTCTGCTCTCTGTCACCAGGATCATGTCATAGAAAGCAATGTTTCTCCATTCTGTAGTCCCACCAGTGCGTGCTGAAGTTAAAAAGAGTGTTTATAGCCCAGACTTCTTTTCAAATGAGGCTCAATATAGGATAGCCAATCAGAACAGAGGTCGTTTCCATATATACAAACAAATCTGGTGGCAAAAACAGCCTGTTTAGTGGTGAAAGACAGAGGAGAGGAAAGGTTCTACTTCAGCATGACTACCATGGAACAACAGGGCATCAGGAAAAATCCACAGAGAAGCTTTTTTTTACCTTGTGGACCTTTCAATCTGACTTCTAAGTGTCAGAAATAGTTGATTCAGTTTTTCTATTCATTAAATATATTACATCAACACAGTTAGTGCCAAACTGAAAGCCATAAGGTGCTAATGTAATCATCTGATGTGCAGATGATGTACACATTCGAATAGAAACCATTCAGTGCATTACTGCTTCAATCTGAGATACTGCTTTGCTACTTCATGTTACTACCACTGCAGTGAAGGAAAAAGTATTTGATCCCATGCTGAGTTTGTACTAGGGCTGCCACAAACGATTATTTTGATAGTCGACTAGTCACCAATTATTTTAGCGATTAGTCGACTGATCAGATAATGCGTACATTGGTCGTAAAACGTACAGCTTATAGCACCAACATGCTGCGTCTCTTATATAACCATAATTAGCTTACAGCTTGAAGTGTTTAAAGTATGTGCCAACAAAAAATAAAAGTGTAGAAAATAAAGTACAAAAATAATATGTTTAAAATAACGTGAATTTGGAGACAGGACACGGGCAGAATGTAATCTAAACTACACTCTGCCCGTGTCCTGTATCCAAATTCATGTTATTTTAAAGGTATTAGCTTTGTACTTGCTGCTAAAATTGACTTAATACGTGTTGGTCATCTCGTAGCTCGGCCGGTCCGCCTTAAATACAGCAGTGGTAAGATTACTCTGCCCTAGTCCTGTCTCCAAATTCACGTTATTTTAAAGGTATTAGCATTCTACTTTTTTTACACAGTTGTTGCTGCTAAAATGGACATAATACTTGAAGTATTTAGATGATTCCCTTTTAAAAACACGAGGAGGCTAAAGTTGGGCATCTCGTAACTTGGCTGGTCCACCTTAACAGAAGTGGTTAGAGGCACTGCTGTATTTAAGGCGGACTGGCCCAGTTACGAGCTGCCCAACTTTAGACTTTTTGAGAGATTCATCTAAATATTTTAAGTTTTATGTCCATTTTAGCGGCGACAACTGTGTAAAAAAATAAAGTGCAAAGCTAGTACCTTTAAATTTTAGAGACAGGACATGGGCAGAGTGTAACCACTTCCGTATTTAAGGTGGAAAGGCAGAGTTACGAGATGCCCAACTTTAGCTTGTGTTTTCAGAGAGAGAGGGAGAGGGAGAGGGCAAAAAAAGCCAACAAAACACACAAAATAACCCCTGAAATTTTACAACACTCTTACAAAATCTACACAAGACTCTTGCAGGGCTGCCAACTCGGTTTCCAGGTAGCCATGATACCAGAGACGGCCTTACAAAACCAAAAAAAATAAATAAACGACACGTCGACTGTTAAATTATTCCTTGATGATTTTGATACTCCACATAATCATGACTAGTCGACCAATCGTGGCAGCCCTAATCCAAACCTTCATTTCCCAATAGAACTCACAACAAAAAAATCATCTGATAGCGCATCTTTACCTATATTGGCAAAAATACTAGGGGCCAATTACTGGCAAAATGGAAAATAACGAGTGTAAGTGACATACATGTACGTCATGTAGATCGTATCCAATATGATAAATATAAAAGAAGCACATTAGGGAGCAGCAGAAATGAGATGAAGGATTTGCCTCAACTAATAAAATTACTTGGTCAGTTTGTGCAACTTCTTTACTTTCGTTTCCATTCATTAAAAAATTAAATGATTTGGTCCTCATTTTAATTGAGCCAGTTGGTTTAGTTTTAATTCTTAAAATAAAATAAAGCATTTAGTTTATTGTTGCTTATGAATCAGAAAAGATCGCTCTCTCTCGAACACACAAACATACACAGAGTGCCATGCAAAAGTCTGAAAAAATATTTAGAAAGTGTAAGGACGGAGTTTTTTTTCTTACGTTACTAAATATTCTCAATAAAGCTTATTTAGTTTAGAATAAATTAAAATAATATTCTTTAGATGATGTACTGTATTTCAGTGTGTTCTTTGTAGGAGGACAGTATTACTTGTAGTTTCAATCACAAACCTGTTTTGACTCAATCAGTCCGTCATTAAATTGAATCAGGAGCTACTGATGGAGTTTCACAATCCAAACAACGGCTGGAGGAACCGAGGAATCTGGAACTGAACCTGTGTTCTCCTCACCAGCTCACTGGGTTCTTGATTGTTTTAAATAGTTTTCCAATTGTATGGTTACTGCCAGAGACACACATTATCACAAGATGAGAAAAATGGCTTTAAACTATTTGCATGGACGTTAGCAAATAATGTACACACGTATGAATATACATAACCTGGTCACGTGGCCTCTCACGTCCATTATGATAAGTAAACTCGTATCTTTTTGTCTTTTTACTTGGTTTTAGAGCCTAACAGTGTCTTGTTACATCAGGCAGCACCACATAAGACCTCAGGACCTTCCTATTCAAGTTTGAAATAAACGCTGCTTCTGTGTTCCCTCACACGTTTTTCTCCTTTTCAGAAAGGTACATTTAGCAGAGCGATTCTTCAGCACTTATCTAATTAGAAACAAGCTGTAAACAGAGTGGTTCAGAACAAAACATCCTACCTCCAGCAGCGCAGCTCCCGCTCCTCTCCCACCAAAAACACTGTGAGACCTGGATCTTCTTCTCCGCTGTGGGCTTGGAGAACCACAAGTGTGGAATTACTGCCATCTGCTGGACCGCCAGCCTTCTCTCTACAACCACGCGATAAACGACTGGCACAAAGTTCTGACTGTATTCAAACAGACCACGCCCCTTCCTACCAATAGTCTGCTGAGAAGCAGCTCTCATCACCAGAACCTGAAGATCCACTGCAGAGGTTCCAACAAGTGAAAGCAAACTGAAAATGTCTCCTCCCTTCACCATTTAAACCAACCTTTCAATAATTGATAACCCGATTTCGTTATTACTCTGGTTTGAATGAGTTGTACTATTTTTCCCAGTGACTGTGTTTTCAGTTTCCAAGCTGTTTACTCTGTACTGAGGCTGTGCTTGCATTTGTGTGTGTGGTTTTTTTGTGTGTTATTTTTATGTTTTTTATTTGTCAATTCCTGTTTTTGATCAAACTATATGTATTAAAGATTACCTATCTCTCTACAGAATTCCTGCATCTGTGTTCCAATGTTTCCTGCACCAGTCTTGCATGCAGACATTTATGTAACTCTATAGTATCTGGTGACACTTTTTGAACTCTCGGTCACGTCAATTTACAGGGATGAAACAGAGATAAACTATCAACACTTGAGGCTAAGAATGCAATAAATCTCCTTCAAAAATAAATCTACAGGTACTGACTCAGAGGTTAACTACTTTTATTCCCAAACAAACTGACAACTGGCATCCAGTTTGTTTATTAAATAATGACTACAATATATTTGCTAATTATTATTTCTCGAGTTGGTTTTAAAATCAAATACTGAATAAATAAAGGTTTCATGACAAAAGGAAACAGCATAAACACTTTCAGGCTAGTCCAGTGTAGTGTGAGGGCTGGCTGGTATTATCTATTATGTTTATTTTTTGACTTAACCTTTATTTAACCAGAAAGGTCCCACTGAGTTACAGTAACTCTTCTTGGGGGAGTCCTGGTATAGTGGTGTTACAAGTACACTAAAGACAATAGACATACAACCAAATACAATAAAAACAATGGAACAAACAACACAAGTCTCACTAAATCGTAGACTAGAACACACAATGACATCACAAACATAGTAAATGTGGCACATAGTAAAAAGTAAATATGAGGGCACCAATGGCACTGTTCTGTAAGGGTTGATTTTAAAAGGTTTTTTTTTATATTGAGAGATGGAAGTGACTCTAAATTTAAGATTTTTTGGAGTTTATTCCAGACACGTGGTGCATAATAGGAGAAAGACGATTCTAAATGAAGTAGTGAGTAATATTTTATTTTATGATCTTGTTCTGTAAACACTAGTATGGTACGTAAGCAGATTTGAAATGTAGTGTGGTAATTTACCCATTAGTCCTTTTGCAGTAAAGATCAATAAATGTAATTTCCTTCTAAGGGAAAGACCATTTCAGGTCCATTGTACCATTTCATACAGGATGCAGTGGTGAGTCCTGACAGCTACACCTGTAATGAAATGCAAGGCTAAGTGATATAAAAACATCTAGCCTTTTCAGTAAAAAGCAGTTAAGATCAGTGCCGATTGCCGGGCAACTGTAACAGCCCAGCTATCTGGATGACCCCTGACAGTTGGCCCTTTGAGATGTGGATCTGCCCAATGTGTCTTCTTTGAATAACTACCACAAGGGAGTTTTTCCTTGACCTTGATGGTATTGGGTACTCCTTGTTAATGTAAGGTTCTTTAATTAAAGTCTTTGCAAAAGTACAGTATGCCGGGCTGGCGCACACACACAAAAACACCAAGGGGAACTTAACAAAAAGGATTTAAGAAATTTCTGGAAGTAAATGGAGTGCTCCACATTCTGAACGGTTTGTACAGCGCCTAAAACATGCTTTGAAGGCTTCATGGAGACAACTCAGTCTCCACCAGCGGATGCACAGTTTTCTGCTGTCCTACAGGAATGTTACATAGTTATAACAGAGGACTAAAGTGAATTCCTGCTACAGTAATAGCACAGACAGGCCCTTTGTCTCCACTGTGTGGAGGAGACATACTGACCAACTGCTTGCAAGTGCACCAGCATTTGTGGATTACTAGAGATCTCTAGTGAACCACCCAAGCAAGGAACTCAAAATCAAGGCCGCTCAAGGTGTTTACCGGTATCTGTTCCTGCTTCTGCTATCAGGGATTCTCCGCAGGACAAATTCATCTGTCGTTATCCTTTGAGAGGCCTGCAGCCTCTTAAACAGCTAAATTTATAGTTAGTGACAGACCCAGAAAAACAGGGCAGAATAACCCCTGGGGTTGTGTCAGGGTCTGCATTGTCCACCTCATTCCCTTTGTTAAAAAAAGGACAAAGAAAAAAAAATATGGAAGCTATACATTTGATAAATAGCAACTGAATTTAATTATAGCAGTACATCTGTATTGTTCAGCGTAAATTCTCTAAGATTCTCTAAGACTTCTCTAAGACTAACCCTCATTTGAGTGTCTGTGTTGGGTGGCTTATATTCAGTATAAGTTTTGTTATACAATGATCTCTTGCTGCCACCTACTGGCGATATTATATAGGTCATCACAAAAGTTATAACTGGATCTGAAAGACAATAAAGAAGGATGCAAGATATCCCCCCAAAGGGAGAAGCCTGCCTCCAACATTGTGTACCCTTCGAATCTTTTAAAAAGGGCTTCATGTGCTCTTATTACAAAATCAGGTTTGACTGTAATGCCTTATATGTTACATATAGAACGTCTTAATATCAAGCAAAGTATCTTATAGATATTCTACACAGACATTCCTCTCACAATGACAGATTTGAATGGCCGCAAATTCATATTTTCCCATCCACACCTCTGCTCTTTCATGCTCAAATCATAAAACATAAATTAAAATGTGCAGTCATTAAAATATAATTATACAGTAATACAAATCACACAACAAAGAAACATTGAACTGTTTCCATAACACAAAGTATATTACTACATAACCTTTTTATGCTAATTTTTGCTCTATTCTATGCAAGCCACAATCTATACTGGTCACCTCCCACACGCTGAAATCTGCAGCCTTTAATATGGGGTCACTAAACAACAAAACACTTTATTCAATGATCTTATTATTACACACAAAACTGGTTTTATGCTCTTGACTGAAACTCGGTTAGATGACAGCTGCAGTGCATCAGTTCTTAATGAAACAGCTCCCCCGAACTTTAACTTCTTAATGTCTCTCGTGTGGGCAGGAAAGGTGGTGGTGTTAGTGTGTTATATAGAGATAAATTCCAATGCAAACAGTTGTCATTGGGTGAATTTAGTTCTTTTGAATACCTGTGTACTACCATAAAATGCCCACTGTGAATTCTGCTTGTGACTATCTACAGGTCACCAAAGCAGAGTCCTAATTTTCCAGTAGCGGTAGAAACATTTACTGTCCTGTGATGTTACGTTTCCCTGCCAGTGGCAGCTGTGACGTTTACCTGCTAAATGTGGCAGGTAAACGTCAGGACAGGAAGTTGCCGTTATCTGCCACTGGCATATGCCATTAAAACTGGAATATGCCACTGGAATACGACGATTTTATAATACGAAGCTATTTTGGCTACATTTGACGATGTAATGAGAATATGTCGGGGGAATATGTGGACTTAGAGTGAAATTTCCCACGGGAATACAATGATTTTACAATACTCAACTTTTTTGTCTACATGTGGCTATATAGTGAGAATATGCCACTGGCATATGCCGATTGTAGGTGGAATATGCCAGTGGCAT